>LR753947.1:31651-111589 GCA_902729485.2 Mus minutoides
CAAAAGTTGGCTAGAATGTGGAGAAAGAGGAACACTCCTACATTGCTCCTCTTGGATTGCAAACCGGTACAACTATTCTGGAAATCAATCTGTATGTTACTCAGCAAATTGGAAATATATCTACCTGAAGACCCAGCTATACCACTCTTGGGAATATACCCATAAGATGACCCACCATGCCACAGGGATACATGTTCCACTATGTTCATAGTAACCTTACTTGTGATAACCAGAAGCTGGAAAAACCCCAGATACCCCACAACAGAAAAATGATACAGAAAATGTGTTTCACTTACACTATGGAATACTACTCAGCTATTAAGAACAAGGACATCATGAGTTTTTGTATTATTGCTAAAATGTTCTATCTACATGGAGCACTGTGTAAATGTATAATAAGGGACTTAGCATACAGAAAAATGTAACAGCTAAATCCATACTATGTTGGTACTGCAGACCATTCTATAACCCTAATTGTGAAAATTGTAGACTTTTTATTTTGTGCTTTATCAATATGGCATCTTGTTCAGGGGGATTTAGAAAGCTGCACAGCTGGTTATATTTGGTGTTGAAATTTTGTGGAATTGCCAGACAAAATATTCTGCTTTCACCTAAAGAAAAAAACTCATAAACCAACAAGCTTTAAGGATTCCAGAAGGGAAATTAGTGCCTGAAAGAGTCTGATGAATTTTCTCATAAGAGAGTGAGACGCAAGGCGAGGGGTAAGTAAGGAGCAAGGCAACATGAGAGCAGAATATTGCTCAGGATGGGTTGGCAGCTGGGGTCAATGATTGGAAGCCGCGAAGGTCAGGGGAGCAGAACATTTCCTTAACTAGCAAACTTGCTCACATACAAAACTATACAAGTGCTTTCCCTCATTATTTTATTTTGCTCACATACAAAACTATACAAGTGCTTTCCCTCACTCTTCCAGTTTTTAAGTGTTTCCTTCAAAGAAAAGCCAAATTAACATTAGCAAGTGGCCCTTTGTTTTGCAGAGAGGCAGCACAAATATAACATTCATATCTAACAACATGCTAAGAAGGTTTTTGTTTGCTTAGTGTTTTTGTTTTTTGTTTTGTTTTGTTTTGCTTTAACTTAGAACATGTCTTGAACACCAAGGAGGACAATTTAAATGCCTTCATAATAGACAGAAAAGGGAGACATTCCCAATTAGTAAAAACCCGATATATATATCTTCACAAAAGGCTGATATTTTTGCTTCTTTTATAACTCTAAGTTTATGTATAAAGACAAGATCCCAGGAAAGCAAAATATGGAGTAGGATGTAAGCAGGATTTGGGTGTATGCAGTATAGGGTGTTTAAAGACTATTAAAACCAAGATCCCACCAATCTTACTTGTTCTTCTCAACAGCACTGGGATATGCATCTACCATTCCTCCATTCCCACTGACCTCTGCATAGACATAGAAATGGATGAGGAGATGGCTGAGAACAGAAAAAACACCCAGAAATGTCTGAGAAGCAATTGATATGGGTTTTGAAGCTGGCAAGTCCCAGGTCCACCAAGCAACTCTTCCTTTTCTCCAAAAATGCCATACCAGCCTTCCCTATCTTTCCCTCAGGAAGCACTATGAAGAGAAATGACAACAATAGGAAAATATTCTTTTGTTCTTTGAAAAGAAAACACCATTCTTTAATAAAAGAATACTTTTCTGATTAGAATATTTATAAAGGTTAATGGAAAACACAATGAATTGAGAACCAGCAGGGAAATATTCCCAAATGTAAATAACAAACTTCTACAGTTCTAATTATATAAGAAAATATCCCAAGCAGAAAGTCAATTTATTTTCATCAGATTCATAGAAGACTTCCACTTCTTTCTGTCTGCACTTTGTGCATTCTGATGCTTGGGTACCAAGGCCCTCTGCATAGGCAGAGTTATAGATGTCTGGAGTGGTGGCTGAGAGCCAAATGACAATCACCACTGTTACCTTAAAGAACTTAAATCAAGGGAGATTTCTGAGGAATCTTTGAGGATTCTTTATTTTTTATCAGACAGTGGAAAAGAATAAAAATGGGTGGCATTGATTCTGCTCTTCGATTGAAAACTAGTTTTGGAAACCTGAGGTCCTATATCCACAACAGGGTTATATTACAGAGTTATGATTCCTGAAGCAAAGGTTCTTCACATCTGACCATCACTATAGGCAAGATTCATGGTCCCAGTGCTTAACAGACCTCATTGAGGATTGAGAGCAATTATAATATGACATAAATGTGCTCTGCTCAGTAGAGAATCTAGGAACGATCAATCCCCTTTGCCCATAAAAACTCTCTCATCAAACTTAATCCCTCTCAAATCTACCAAGACAATTTTCTCTTAAACTGGTAAGAAGAATACAAATTAAATGTTGTCTGATACAGGCTTCCCCTGTGTCAGAGAACTCCCAAGATAGCATACACTTCACGTAAGACTCATGCCACCCTGTGATTCTCACATTAGCTTCTTTCTCAGTTTCCTGGGTTTTCACATCATCCCAAACTCTGGACACAAATATGCCATGAATGTCATAACCTCCCCCTTGTCCCATGCCCAAGTCATCATCCTTCCTTTCTATGTCTGGTGGCTATCATTGTTCCTCAGGATTAGAGCCCATATCAGACTCACGCTAAAACCCCTTCTTGCTTTCTCCTGCCAAATCTATGTTCATAGCATCCCCGGACCCAGTCCCCTCTTTGGAACTGAGTATCCAATTTTGCCAACAAGAATTTAAACCTTACAGCATATCACTGTAAACTGTGACTTGTTGGGTTAGTTACCTAGGATGGGAAAGGAGTCCTATTCTCAAGCAGCTTCTACTACAAAGAGAAACTAACAAGATATGACTATCAGGCAGATAAGAATGGTAAGTTACACTCAAAGAAAGGAGACAGGCCAACCATAAACAAAGACAAATAACAGCTTGGTTTTCTTTACACCAGTCATGACAACTGACCTGTTTTTTCTAAGGAGCTTAGAATATGTAATAATAGATTTCCAGTGAATGCTCATTGTCAAGGCAGTACCTTGAGCTTACAACTTACCTTCATGTTTTCTTCTTGTGAATAATCAAAAGTGTCATTCCCTGATAAAGTTAAGCAACATGCCTTGATTACATGATCTGTTGCAGAAAGAATCATGCATGATAAATACAGAAGTGGATTCTCACAGCATCCATTGGACTTAGCACAGGGTCCCCAATGAAGGATCTAGATAAAGGACCCAAGGAGCTGAAGGGGTTTGCAGCCCTATAGAACAATAAGAGCTAACCAGTACCCCCAGAGCTCCCAGGGACTAAACCACCAACCAAAGAAAACACATGGTGGGAGTCATGGCTACAGCTGCATATGTAGCAGAGGATGGCCTAGTCAGACATCAATAGGAGGAGAGGCTTTAGGTCCTATGAAGGCTCTATGCCTCAGTGTAGGAGAATGCCAGGACCAGGAAGCAGGAGTGGGTGGGTTGATGAGAAGGGGTAGGGGGATGTGATAGGGGCTTTTCAGAGTGGGAACCAGGAAAGGGGATAATATTTGAAATGTAAATAAAGAAAAAAAAAAAGAAATCCCAGAGGAGAACAGTCTCCCAGCACAGATAATTTCACCCTTAACAGATAATATACAGTGAAAGCTTATAAAGGGGGGCAAGGAAAAGAACACAGCAGGAAGAATACAGCAAGGAGGTAATTTAAATGGTTTCTGTTAAAATGGAAATCACATAAATATTAGAAATGTGCTGTTCTGAGCAAAGGCTCTGCAGACCAAATTGCCAATAGGAATGAATTTTAATGACTAGTTTATAACCTCTGAGATGCTTGAGAACTTAAAAGACATGTGGTTAAAATGGAGTGCTGTTGTCACATCAGAGCAATTAAGAATTCTGCAGGGGACATTTCCTACTGGAAAAGTAAAGTTTGCCTCACATTGTGAAACCATGCGCTTTCTAATAATTTAACATAGAACTCGTCTAATTTATTTACCTGTAAATGTTAACAAAATATTTAAACCCTAACTTTGAATGACATTAATAACAATTTAGTCTCTCTATGGAGTAAATGAAAATACCAACATGAAATCCAATATTTGTGCTAATTGACATGGTTTTCTTCCTCTTTAAATCACTTGGGTCTTGAAAATACAGTTAGGCTAATATAAAGAGACCCAGTGTGCAGGTGCCCATAGGAGTGTCAACATAGAAGAGCTGTTGAGTGGTCTCCACACAGCTTCCCTTTCCAAGTTTCAGTACGTCACTAGCCCCTCCCCTGGTCAATTCTTTAGAAAGTATGGCTCAAGTAGTGGTTTGCTCATTAGTAGAGTAACAGCCTTTAATATAAAAAAGACACGTGTCTCTAGCTCCATATGTAGCAGAAGATGGCCTAGTCGGTCATCATTGGGAAGAGAGGCCCCTTGGTACTGCAATCTTTATATGCCCCAATACAGGGGAACGCCAGGGCCAAGAAGTGGGAGTGGGTGGACATGGGAGCAGGGAGGGGGGAGGGGGGAGGGGACTTTCAGAATAGCATTTGAAATGTAAATTAAGAAAATATCTAATAAAAAATGGAAGAAAAAAAAAGACAAAGAATTAGTCACTCTTGATGTTGTTTTTAGTTTTCACTAAGCTAAAAATCTACATATTATAAGCCTCGGAATGATAAGGAGAAAAAAATGACCTTTATATGCAGACCTCAGAAGTATTCCTTTTCTTTTTAAATAGCACAAAGGCTTTCTATAAAATCAAAACTGAGTTTATTTCCTAGACTAAACACAGAGGAAGCTGCAGGTACTCATGAAATCATCAGTTCCCAACATCTAGTTTTTGCTTGGTTAAAATAGAAGGTCTTTAAAAGATCTCTCCTATAATCAAATATTATTTTCTCTGAAGAATCATTTTTATATAAATTAACATGTTCCAATTTAAGTGCTGTTTTAAGAAAGCTGGAAGGGATGAACTGAAACATGGCATAGTGAAGACCAAGAGGAAGGACACACACACAGACACACACACACACACACACACACACACAACATCAGAATAGGGCAAATTATAGTATAAACCTTGGACATGGACAGACACTCCAAGGAAAATATTGTCTACCACTCTAACAGAAGGATACAGCAGGATAATACACCATAACAGTGGTACTACCTAAAGGCAACTATGAGAAATCCTCCTTGCAACACTAACAAGCCCTAAATAATAACAATGAGTCTGGAATATCAGCTACTAATACATTAGCTATATCAGTTCCTAGAAGCCAATAGTATAGGAGGCAATGAGTCTTGAACCCTGATCTGACCTCTTATGGCCTTAACATCCTGAATGGCCTTGGTGAAAGTGATCCTCAGAGCTATGTTTGCATCAACCAGTCTAGAAAGATGAAGGAATGTGTCCCACAGGCACCGAGAGCCTCTATCACTGTACAATACAAGATTGATGGCTTCCTTCACATCTATGTCTGCAATGACAAGCATGAGCACAACATTCTCATGGGCCCCATTGAGAATGTTGAGACCACATCTGTGTGATCTGAGAGAAGAGGCTGAGGGAGCACAGAATAATGTTTGAGGCATACTGCCCTATGAGTAACAAATTCTTTTGTTTCAGAGCTGGTTAAAAGATTCAATATGTATAGTACTTCCTTTGTAAGCATAAAAACCTGAATTCAATCTGTAGTATCCATGTCAGAGTGCTGGGCACAGAAGTAACTGACTAATTCCAGGACTGGGAGGAAGGAGACAGACAGATCTCAGATAGTTTTAGTTGGGCAGCATAGGGGAATCAGTGAGCTACACATTCAGGGAGATTATCTATCAAAATATGAGGAGAATAGTAATTGAGGAAGATGCCCTGCGTTGAGCTCTGGTGGCTTCCAGGCATGTGCACATCTGCACACACACACACACACACACACACACACACACACACACACACATTATACACACAACTAGGGATGGAGTGCATCTGGAGGAAGCAGAGGAAGATCCCAACTTCAAATCAAGGATGAAGTTGTGCTGTAGTACAGTCCAGTCAGGTAGCCCAACAACAAAAATCAGCCCATCCTCTATTTGGTCTAGAAACTTAAGTCAGGTTTTCCTGTAAAATGTATTCATGCTTGTTCATGACTTCATGACACTAGGAATGTGCTACTAAAATTAATATTACATGCCATTCTTAGAAGTAACAGTTCTAAGAACAACAATATGAACTAACCAGAAACCCCAGAGCTCATGTCTCTAGCTGCATATGTAGCAGAAGATGGCCTAGTGGGCCATCATTGGGAGAAGAGGCCCCTTGGTATTGCAATCTTTATATACCCCAATACAGGGGAACACCAGGGCCAAGAAGTGGGAGTGGGTGAGTAGGGGTGCAGGGTGGAGGAGGGTATAGGGAACTTTCAGGATAGCATTTGAAATGTAAATTAAGAAAATATCTAATAAAAAATATTGGGAAAAAAAGTAACAGTTGATATGACTCCTTGTTCCTGGAACTCACCTAAACGAATCTTGTTAATATTAACAATCCATCAAACAATGCCTTTGTAGGTAGGTACTTTTGATTGTTCCTTTTATAGAAGAAGAAACAGGCACGAAGGCATGAAAAACATGCTAATAAAGAATACTGATCAAGAATTTGAACTCACAAGTATGCCTGCAAAGACAGTGTCATTAGTGGGCTCATTCTGAGGATTTCCATAAAGTGATGGTCAAGGGTGCCCTGGGAATAGGAAGGCACTATTTTAATACATCTTGTTTCCAAGCATTTTTAGTTATCTTATATTCTCCTAGCAGGAGGAGCATCATCAGCCCCATTTAACTGATAAGGAAATGGGGACTCTGAGAAGACACATAACTCGGCTAATACCAGCAGACAGGAAATGGAAGAAACCAGAATTTAGAATTTAGGGGGATTATATTCCAAACTCTTTTCGTACAGTTACAATGCTTTCCATAGGACAGTTGGAGGAATGTCTGTGGAAACAGACAGCAAACTTGCCTAATGAACACTTTTGCCTAATGTAAGTTGTTTTGTGCTAAAAGGTAACTTGAAACGAACAGAAACTGTCTGAATTTATCATCTGGTCATTTCCTGCTTCCTGTATTACTTACATAATTTTCCTTAGTTTTACTATCCTTTGTGTTTCACAAAGTAACTGGTTTTTAGTGAACATTTCCTAGTTAAACTTTCATTATTTTACACTTTAATATGCATGTTATTTACTCTATTCTTAACCATTATAAAATTATTTTATTAATATTAATTTTTATTATTTATTTTAATTTAAGATTTTAGAATAATGTAAATAAATAAATTTAAGTACCAAAAAATGAAATTGAATACGAAATAAACTTAAACTACCTATTTTAATTTACAATTCAATTTTATATTTTACTTAATATTTAAAATAACAGACAACCACTGAATCCAAGGAGCTTCTGGCACATCTAGCAAGGTTTCAGTGTGTGGTGTCACTGTGCCCACCCTTATGAAAGCACAACCTATGTCCTTTGTCCTGCACATGGGACCACACCTTCCACATCACAGAAGCATGCCTGACACCTAAGTTTCCATGCTAATCTGAGCATATGTTTTCTGCTGTTCTAGAAACATAATAACTTAAGTATGGACAAAAATGATTTTGATGTCTTTTTACCATCATTCTTTAGGATGTGTGTATCACATTGGTGTGGTTTTAGATTTTGTCCTGTTAGAAGTTTTGCTTAAAATGTTGTTTGTGGTGCTGACTTGAATTTCATTAAAAAAAAAAAAGTTTAAATGAATTTAGGCCTGGAGATTAAAACAGAATTAATGACAACTTTGGAATAGCACTAAATATATTGTACTGTATATTCCAATGAAGCTGAACTCTAAGTATGAATGATTTAAAAAATCAAAACATCAACAAACTCCAAAGAGAAATGCAGATGCTCTGTCATACATTGTTAAACATTCAACCACAATTTAATTCCTTAAGTAAAAATAAAGATACATTATATCTCATTAGTATGCCAGCTCATTTTATTCTTATTAGATGATAATATATGAGTAACAACTACTTTAATATTAAATATTTTTTATATTTTTGCCATTATGTAACTGATGTATTTATTTTATAAACCTATATTATAGGATAACACATTTCAGGTGGAAGTGCAGAAGAAATTGCTGTGAAATTTTAAGAACTCTAATTTAAGATGACAGAAAAATGGATCTAAAGTTATTGTGGAAGTAAATTAATCTTCTCCAGACTTCATTTAACTTCTTTTTCTTTAAATTTTCATTTACTCCCTTCTTTTTGAGGATGAACTCTCAGAGAAGCAATTGACCTAAGATTATATACATGAGCTTAGAGTGAGAAGTGAAGCTGAAATAGATTTTTTTTTTTTTTTAAAGAAAGGAAGAGCCAAGATAGGTCCTCACTCAGGCTTCATCAAATGTGCCTTCCTGGACTTCTGTGAGTCTGGAAATTAATTTAGCTCCAAATGCTAAAAGTTCATGAATCTCTTAAACTGGCATTCCCCACTGCCCCTACTTTAAAAATGCTTTCTAACAATGAAGGAGAAAAAGCAGAAGAACAAGTAAGAAGAGGAGAAGAGAGGAGGAAAGAAAGAACTGAAATCACAGTTGAGGGGACTCTCAGGGGCACTCACATATCCTGCATCTTGAGGCCCTGGCTGCTAACATTGCTATTTTCAACATTTGCTTTCAGTTTGTGTCCACATGAATGTGTTTTCATGTATGTATGTAGTCAGGCCTGAGCATGTATAGTGTTATTTTCAGTGGTTAAATTCTATGAAGTCACCCCAAATACTGAGGTAGGGAGTACTGAACAACTGCTCCAAAAGAAAGCCACAGATCAGATGGGTTTCTTGTGAGCCATTGTTCTCAGTAGTTATTTATTTGATTGGTCAATCTAATTATAGTCTGCTTCTTTATGTGTCTGCTGGAATCCAACTCATTCAATATTGGCATCTGATGAACACTGGGCTTGTAACCAACCGCATGTCATTGGTCCCTGAGGTTTTTCTAATACACATGTTCTTTGCATAAGGCTCAATAGAATACATTGTGCTTGGGAATACTGGACAGAACTATTTACATTACACTTGAATGTCATTTAAGCATCAAAAACACTAAGAAAAATTATGTATGTGAAAAACATGACCTAAACAGACAGAAGAGAACACTTGTTAACACATGAGAGCTGACACAAGACCAAGTATCATCTCTTGGAACCTAGAGAGAATGTTCATGTCATTCTTAGTGCATGACTAAGGCTCTCCACCCCACTGCACAGGGATGCAAATGACCAAAGCCCCATGCAGTCTGTAGGTTGCACATAGATGTCCATGGAGAGCCAAATTTGAAAGCACAAAATCCATGCAAAATGAGATTTGGTTCCACAAATAAATGGTCTAAATGGCAAACCTCACAGTGTTTTATAACAAATATAACTGGTGAACTTGGAACTGTGTAGATCTAAAGAAAATGGAATGAAAATATATAAAAGCGTTTTGGAAATGTGGATAGGCAGAGAACAAGAGAAGTCAGAAGTGTGGGAACTAAGTTATTTTTCCGTTTTCTTTGACAAGTTTAGTTTTCTTTCTCAAGTTGAGGACTATCTACTGTGAATTCCTGCTGGCACAGCCTAACTCAGAGGTACCCAGCTCACTTGCCAAGCTCTCCATTGTCTGTCATCTCTATATTTCTCTAGCAGAGATGTACACACATCCATTTGCCAATGCTCTTTTATGCCAATAATGGATTTGCCTTCTAACCACACTGTTTTCTTCGGTAGGCTTTACTATTGCTCCGGAATTGATGCTTTTCAGAATTACTGCAAAATGCCTCCATGCAGCAGTAATACTGTAAAGGAGCAACACAGAACACATCTTCCCCATGCTCAGTGGTTAAGGTATGCAGTGCTAAGGCTGCTGAGGTGTGACTACATAACTAGAAATCAAAAACAAAAGCATCAGGACAGACTTCAGTGAGAATTTTCATGTTGTTGTGACAATATCACAGGCTACACTCTGCATCAGAAAGCCTTCCTTAGCTGACTATGTCCCTTTCATGCCCCATTCCCACACCTCAGGAAAGACCTTCTGGACTATGGCTCAGATTTCCTCTCTGCATCAGCTCTGGTCTGTGAACTTTATGCTCCTGTCTATTACAAATCCCTTGTTGAGCTATAATTTATCTACAGTCCTAAAAACTACCTTAGACCATGTGCCTCAAGTCCTTCCAGAGACCTCATTTTTGTCTCCCATGGCACAGTACCTATTACAGACAAGAAACAAATGTCATGAAAGATTGAATAAATGAATGAGTGAATTTTCATTTGTTCTAGTAGGAAATACCATGTTTCCTGTTCAGAATATTTAACTTCTTATTTTATAAATTTGAAATTCCTACAATTCATAAATTTGGTTTTCTTTAACTGTTTCCATATTTCCCCTGTCTTCTTGGTTTTATTCAGTTCCTGTATTCAGGAAAGAGGCCAGAAATTCATTTAAACCAATTTATTTTAATTATCTGCAAAGTGCAAATTTTCCATAATGGCTTAACCTCCCTGTAGGGATGAGAGTCTCTGACAAGCACAGCTCAGAGGCCCACAGGAAGGAACAGGAAGGAAACGGCTGTTAATAGCTCAGTAGATGCCCTGTTCCTCCATTACCTGGGAGAGAATGTGCTCTGGTGCCATTTCCTCCAGAGAGGTCACATATGTCCTCTCAAACCTCTGCACATATGAGCTCACGCTTCCCTCATCAGGGAGTAGATGGGGGTTCTCCAGAATCCTTTTGGTATGTGGAGGAGTATGCTGTGTCTGTCTTTCTTCATTCGGTTTTAGCCACACTTCATATTTGATATATCACAAAAGAATGAAAACTAGCTTAGTTTTCTTCAAAATAAAAAAAAAAAAATGTCCTTAGCCCAATGGAACAAATCTGTCTGATCAGCCTTTAGAGACTGAGACTTTCAGTTCATTTATCACAATCTACAATTAAATCCAAAACCTACTTAGAATGATAAAGAATGAGGTTTTGTACATATTCAACATTAGCACAGGGTGACCAAACAGTAAAACTAGATACAGAAAACATACTTCTCAAGGTGAAGAACCACATGGAATGACTTTTCTGACCAAATATCTGGATCTGGGAGCAGTTAAAAACATTAATTACTTGCCTGGTTCCTGGAAGTATTGAGGCAATAATTAAATAAGCTAAAGAAAAGTGATGTTAAAGTGAGTAAAAAAAAAAAAAAAATCTAATGGATTCTCCATGACAGGATGGTGCTCATATGTTTTCACAAGACAGGTTTTAATAAGTTATTGATAATGGTCATCACCTAATTCAACCAGCTCTTGTTTGCCAGGTGTTCTGGCAATTGGCTGCATAAGTAGTATCACATGCAGCACTACTGTAATTGTGTAAGTAGGTGTTGTGATTATTCACTTCTTGCAAATGAAGAAACAAGCTCTGAAAGGGAGTTGGCTTGCCCATGATTTAAACCATCTGTGTTGTCTGTGGCTGGCTGAAAAGTGATATTAGTATCTGTAAGAATGAAGACTCCTTCAGTGTAGGTAGACAGCAAAAGAAAGTGCTTATTCTGGGGAAGACACCAACACCTGCTGGTAAGCTCAAACACTTGGAAAGGATGTACAAACACATGTATGGTGACCTACTGTGTCACCAGCTCTATCTCCTACATAGGGCCAGCTGCTCAGAAGACAGCCCCATGAATGGTAAGTCTCACAGCTGTAACCTCGCTTAACTTGATGAACTTCTTAACATCCTCTCCATAGCAAAAGAGGTAATTTGTGTGTAAAGATAAAATCCTGATAGAGTGCGAGAGATATATTTGAGATGGAAGGCAAAGTTTCTGAACAAGAGAAGTTCTCTCTCTCTCTCTCTCTCTCTCTCTCTCTCTCTCTCTCTCTCTCTCTCCTTCCTGGGAGAGGCAGAGCAACCAATCCCAATAAGAAGACAAGGAAATGATCTAAAAATCATTTTGGCAAAATAGAAATTATTCAAAGATGATCAATTAGTGGGCACAAACACTTTCTCTGAAACATCAAACCTGAGATCAAGTCCCCAGCACCACCTATGAAAAAAAAAACCCAATATGGATATATGCTATATATTCCCAACATTGCTAAACACAAGGCAGGCAAATCCCAGGAGTTCCCTGGCTATCCAGTCTAGCTGAAACATTGAGATTTCACCTCACTAAGAGACTGTCTTAAAGTAGTAAGACAGACAGCAATAAAGGAAGACACAGCTATTGTCTCTGAATGGGAACATACACAGGCACATTTACATACAAGCAACATCACACACACACACACACACACACATGCACATGCACATACCACACACATACATATACACAAACACACATACATTATACATACAAGCAATATCATATGGAAAGAGAGTGAGAGAGGAGAGAGAGAGGGGGGAGAGAGAGATACAGAGAGAGAGGGGACAGAGAGAGAGAGAAAGAGAGAGAGAGAAACTTAAATGAGGCAAGATGCTAGCCTTTCTCCAAAGATTTTAATCATTCATCTGACTGAACTTCTCTGTTTTCATGTCTTGTGTTTCCACCCTATATCCTAACTTTGAGATCTCCCATGTCTCAATTCATTACCTGGGATCTAACACAGACTATTAAAAAGCTATTGCCTCTCTTTTTCCCTCACTTCTCCTTTAATGCTGGTTGCATACATTTTGGAGATGGTAGAATTGAGATTTAGAGAAGGCAAACAAAATTTCCAAGGTCATATAATCTAAGTGATAAATAAAGAAATACAGCCCCATTCATCCTGTCCATACAGCTCACACCATAACCCCTCCATTGAAAGTAAGCACAAAAGCATCAAAACTTCTCACTGGAATCGGTGGCTGTAGTACAATATTGCAATAATTTCTCCAGAACCCCAGGGCAACTATCTGAGATATGTTTGAATCAAATCTCTTCTCCGTTTCTGATAAGTATTTGTCACCTTGCATTATCAATTTCTTCTATCCATTATGAATTTTTCTTCCACTTTTCTCTAACCAATATTGCAAGATAATACTCTAACTGGTACACAGTTTCAGTTCTTTTCCTGATGGTTGCTGACTGGTTTAAAAATTGATGTATGAAAATGTCTATTACTTTAAAGAGAAGATCAATAGAACCATGCTAACTACTTTCAGGAGTATTTTGTTGTGTTTTCATAGAACAAATTATGATGATCTGAAATGAGTTGAGAAGCAGAACTTTTAAAACTAATAATAATCTTGCTATGAAGTAAATGAGCCATTGGAAGAACAAACAACTTGCCCATTAAATTGTGATTATGGCTGGAATTGGTGAGCATTATGGGGATGCTGTGGAAACCCAGTTCAGAGGAACTTTCCTGGAATGTATGAAGGTTAGCTGAGTGAGGACTCATATGAATGGAGAATATGGCATCTGAATTGTCCATCTCTTATAGCCAGTGAAATCTAGCGGAGTCAGGCCTGGCTTGCATTAGGTTAAGTCATTGGCTAAGGGGGTCCTGTGGTGGTCCCCAAATAACCCACCTGATGCTAGGACAGAGGGTTGCTCTCTAAAAACTGACAGTGGACAATATTGCTGAGGACAATATCCATACAGCTCGTTGAAAATGGTGAGCTCAAACTGGGGTCTACATGGAGCCTTCACAGCTATGTTCTAGTCTTTTTTGTGTGGGAAGGATTTCTTAAGGCTTTCAAAAGAGAAACCTGAGCTGGGTGTGGTGGTGCACGCCTTTAATCCCAGCACTCAGGAGGCAGAGGCAAGCAGATTTCTGAGTTCAAGGCCAGCCTGGTCTACAAAGTGAGTCCAGGACAGCCAGGGCTATACAGAGAAACCCTGTCTCGAAAAACCAAAAAAAAAAAAAAAAAAAAAAAAAAAGAGAGAGAGAGAGAAACCTGGACAGGAACCCAGACATAAAACCTTTGGTTTCTACTCTTTACTGGCTGCAAAATGTGCTAAGGCAATGGTAGTTCAGAACATGAGGTAGTGGCAAATCGATGTCCAATATAACTTGAGATGCACTCCAAGACAGGGAGCCCATCCCTTATACTACCTGGATTCTCAGGAACCAAAGACTAGATATCCCAGAGACCCAAACACTACTATCCCCCAAGTCAATGAAATTATTCCTAACAATTTCCTGCTATACTCTTTGATTAGTGCCTTATCTAATAGCCATCAGATAAGCTTCCTGTAGCAGCATATGAGAGCATATGCAGAGACCCATAGCTAGGCATGGAGAGAGAGAGAGAGAGAGAGAGAGAGAGAGAGAGAGAGAGAGAGAGAGAGTCTAAAATGGAAGGCTCCATGGAATCCCTCCTTTCTGATCTCAGAGAATTCCATGGAAATGGGGGCAGAAATATTTCAGGATTCAGAAGAGATTGAGGACAACAAGAGGTCATGACCCACCACTAAATTAACTAAGCAGGGGGCATATGTGCCCCCCTACACAGAAGCCATAAGCACAAGGCCAGCCTGGACTTGTACTAGGTTCTCTCTGTCGATGTTGTGAATGTTTCAACCATAGGATTAGGGGTGTTTCTGACTCTTTTGCCTCATCTTGTGTATTTTGTTTTGTTGTGTTTGTTTGTTGTCTAGTTAGATGGATGTTGGGGATGGGGGTGAGGTGAGAGAAGAGGGAAAAGAAACTACAGTCAGGATGAGAGAAGAATCTGTTATCAATGGAAATAAAAAAAATTTAAAAAATTGAGATTTTCTAATCATTAATGTCTTTAAGTGCAGATCAATCATCACCTGTCGGGAATGAAGGCATCATGAAGCCAAGAGGATAGATTTGGACTTTTAAAACTATGAACTTATGTCCAATGATGACTCTCAAATTCAGACATCACTCTGCACTTAATAACATGTCTTGGCACTTGTCTGCATGAATCTTTATTCTAGGACAGAGAAGTGTGCTTGTATTCAGCTTATCTGACACTCTTGACTTTTGTTTAGCAGAATAATCTAGATAGAATCCCTGAATCCATACTCTTAGGCTATAAACATCCTAAGAGAACACAAATGCCAGTCCAGGCTACTATACCCAACAAAACTCTCAATTAGCATAGACAGAGAAACCAAGGTATTCCATGACAAAACCAAATTCAAAGAATATCTTTAAACGAATCCAGCCCTTCAAAGAATAATAAAGGGAAAACACCAACACAAGGACAAAAATTATGCACTAGAAAAAGCAAGAAAGTAATCCTTCAACAAACCTAAAATAAGAGAGACATAAGAACAGAATTCCAATTATGACAACAAAAATAACAGGAAGAAACAATTGATTTTCCTTAATATCTCTTAGTATCAATGGACTCAACTCCCCAATAAAAAGACATAGACTAACAGACAGGCTACATAAACAGGACCCAACATTTTGCTGCATACAGGAAACCCACCTCAGGGACAAAGACAGACACTAGCTCAGAGTAAAAGGCTGGAAAATCATTTTACAAGAAATCAGTCTGAAGAAACAAGCTGGGGTAGCCATTCTAATATCGAATAAAATTGACTTCCAACCCAAAGTTATCAAAAAATATAAGAAGGGGAACTTTTTAATCATCAAAAGTAAAACCTTCCAAGATGAACTCTCAATTCTGAATATCTATGCTCCAAATGCAAGGCTATCCATATTCATTAAAGAAAAATTAGTAAACATCAAAGCACACATTGTGCCTCACACAATAGTGGGGGACATCAACATCCCACTCTCATCAGAAAATGACAGATCCAGAAAATAGAAACTAAACAAAGTCACATGGGCACTAACAGATGTTATGAAACAAATGGATTTAACAGATACCTATAGAACATTTTATCCTAAAACAAAAGGATAGACCTTCTTCTCAGCACCTCATGGTACCCTCTCCAAAATTGACCATATAATTGGTCATAAAACAGGCCTCAACAGATACAAAAATATTGAAATTATTCCATGCATCCTATCAGATGACCATGAGCTAAGGGTGATCTTCAATAACAACATAAATAATAGAAAGCCAACATTCACATGGGAACTGAACAACACTCTACTCAATGATACGCTGGTCAAGGAAGAAATAAAGAAATAAATTGAAGACTTTTTAAAGTGTAATGAAAAATGAAGGGACATCATACCCAAACTTATGGGACACAATGAAATCAGTCCTAAGAGGAAAACTCATAGCTCTGAGTGCCTCCAAAAAGAAACTAGAGAGCATATACTAGCAGCTTGACAGCACACCTAAAAGCTCTAGAACAAAAGGAAGCAAATTGACCCAAGAAGAGTAGACAGCAGGAAATAATCAAACTTAGGGCTGAAATCAGTCCAGGGGTAACAAAAAGAACTAGTGAAAGAATCAACCTAACCAGGAGCTGGTTCTTTGAGAAAATCAACAAGATAGATCAACCCTTAGCCAGACTAACTAGAGGGCACAGGGACAGTATCCTAATTAACAAAATCAGAAATGAAAAAGGAGACATAACAACAGAATATGAGGAAATCCAAATCACCAACAGATCCTACTACAAAAGGCTATACTAAATAAAATAAAATAAAATAAAATAAAATAAAATAAAATAAATGGAAAACCTGGATTAAATAAAAAATTTCCTAGACAGATAAAAGGTACCAAAGTTAAATCAGGATAAGATTAACAATCTAAATGGTCTCATTTCCCCTAAAGAAATAGAAGCATCCATTAATAGTCTTACAATCATAAAAAGCCCAGGACCAGATGGGTTTAGTGCAGTTCTATCAGACCTTCAAAGAAGACCTAATTCTAATTCTCCTCAAATTGTAAATTATTCAAAAAAATAGAAACAAAAGGTACTCTACCCAATTCATTCCTTAAAACCACAATTACTCTGATACCTAAACCACATAAAGCCCCATCCAAGAAAGAGTAATTCAGACCAATTTCCCTTATGAATATCCATGCAAAAATACTCAATAAAATTATCACAAAACAATCTAAGAACACATCAAAATGATCATCTATAATGATCAAGTAGGCTTCATCCCAAGGATGCAGGGATGGTTTAGTATACAGAAATTTATCAACGTAATCCACTGTATAAATAAACTCAAAGACAAAAACCCCATGATCATCTCATTAGATGCTGAGAAAGCATTTGACGAAATCCAACACCCATTCATGATAAAAGTCTTGGGTTCCATCCAATAGATGACTGTTAGCATCCACTTCTGTATTTGCAAGGCATAACCTCACAAGAGACAGCTATACACGTATGTATGTGCACACATAGCAGAAGATAGCCTAGTCGCTCAACATTGGAAGAAGCACTTGGTCTTGCATAGATTATATGCCCTGGTACAGGGAAATGCCAGGGCCAGGAAGCAGGAGTGGGTAGGTTGGAGATCAGGGCAGGGGGAGGGTATAGGGGACTTTTGGGATAGCATTTGAAATATAAATGAAGAAAATATCTAATAAAAAATTCTTTTTAAAAAAGTCTTGGAAAGATCAGGAATTCAAGGCCCATACCTAGACATAATAAAAGCAATGTACAGAAAACCAGTAGCCAACTTCCAACTAAATGGAGAGAATCTTAAAGCAATTCCACTGAAATCAGGGACTAGACAAGGCTGCCCACTTTCTCCCTACCTATTCAATATAGTACTTGAAGTCCTAACAGAACAATTAGACAACAGAAGGAGATCAATAGGATACAAATTAATAAGGAAGAAGTCAAAATATCACTATTTGCAGATGATATGATAGTATATATAAGTGACCCTAAAAATTCCACCAGAGACCTCCTAAACGTGATAAACAGCTTCAGTGAAGTAGCTGGATATAAAATTAACTCAAACAAATCAGTGGCCTTTTTCTACACAAAGGATAAAATGGCTGAGAAAGAAATTAGGGAAACAACACTCTTCACAATAGTCACACACACACACACACACACACACACACACACACACACACACACACACACAAAAATACCATGATATGAATCTAACTAAGGAAGTGAAAGACCTGTATGATAAGAACTTCAAGTCTCTGAAGAGAGAAATTAAAGATCTCAGAAAGATCTCCCATGCTCATGGATTGGCAGGATTAATATAGTCAAAATGGCTATATTGTTGAAAGCAATTTACAGATTCAATGTAATCCCCATCAAAATTCCAACTCAATTCTTCACTGAGTTAGAAAGGGCAATTTGCAAATTCATCTGGAATAACAAAAAACCTAGAACAGCAAAAACTATTGTCAGTAATAAAAGAACCTCTGGAGCTAGAGAAAGTTCCCAAGAGCTGAAGGGGTCTCCAACCCTATAGGTTGAACAACAATATGAACTAACCAGTATCCCCAGAGCTCATGTCTCTAGTTGCATATGTAGCAGAAGATGGCCTAGTTAGTCATCATAGGGAAGAGAGGTCCCTTGGTCTTACAAACTTTATATGCCCCAGTACAGGGGAATGCCACGGCCAAGAAGTGGGAGTGGGTGGTTAGGGTTGCAGGGAAGGGGGTGGAGGAGGATATAGTGGACTTTCAGAATAGCATTTGAAATGTAATTAAAGAAAATATCTAATAAAAATGGGGAAAACATAAGAACTTCTGGGGGAAACACCACCCATGTCCTCAAGGTGTACTCTAGAGCAATTGTAATAACACCTGCATGGTTTGGTATAGTGACATACAGGTAGATCAAAGGAATAGAATTGAAGACCTAGAAATGAACCAACACACCTATGGTTACTTGATCTTTTACAAAGGAGCAAAAACCATCCAGTGGAAAAAAAGACAGCATTTTCAACAAATGGTGCTGGCTTAACTGGTGGTTATCATGTAGCAGAATGTGAATTGATCCATTCTTATCTCCTTGTAAAAAGCTCAATTCTAAGTGGATCACAGAACTCCACATAAAACCAGAAACACTAAAACTTATAGAGGACAAAACTGTGAGAAGCCTTGAAGATATGGGCACGGGGGAAAAATTCCTGAACAGAACAGCAATGGCTTGTGCTATAAGATTGAGAATCAACAAATGGAACCTCATAAAATTGCAAAGCTTCTGTAAAGCAAAAGATACTGTCAGTAAGATGGAAAAGCCACCATCAGATTGGGAAAGGATCCATACCAATCCTAAATCAGATAGGGGAATAATATCCAATATATACAAAGAAAGCAAGAAGTTGGACTTCAGAAAATAAATAACCCAACTAAATAATGGGGCACAGAGGTAAACAAAGAATTCTCAACTGAAGGATACCAAATGGCTGAGAAGCACTCAAATAATTGTTCAACATCCTTAATCATTAGGGAAATGTAAATCAAAACAACTCTGAGATTCCACCTCACATCAGTCAAAATGGCTAAGATCCAAAATTCAGGTGACAGCAGATGTTGGCGAGGATGTGGAGAAAGAGGAACACTCCTCCATTGCTGGTGATATTGCAAGTTTGTTCAACCACTCTGGAAATCAATCTGGCGGTTCATCAGAAAATTGGATATAGTACTACCGGCAGATCCATCAATACCTCTCCTGGACATACCCAGAAGATGTTCCAGTTTGTATCAAGGATACATGCTCCACTGTGTTCATAGCAGCCTTATTTATAATAGTTCAAAGCTGGAAAGAATCCAGATGTCCCTCAACAGAGGAATGGATTCAGAAAATGTTGTATATTTACACAATGGAGCACTACTCAGCTATTAAAAACAATTAATTAATGAAATTCTTAGGCAAATGGTTGGATCTGGAGGATATCATCCTGAGTGAGGTAACCCAAGCACAAAAGAACACACATGATATGCACTCACTGATAAGTGGATATTAAACCAAAAAACTTTAATGCCCAAGATTCAATTTGCAAAACACACGAAACTCAATAAGAAGGAAGACCAAAGTGTGGAAACTTCATTCCTTCTTAGAATGGGGAACAAAATACCCATGGAAGGCTTTACAGAGACTAAGTTTGGAGCTGAGATGGTGGGAAGGGCCTTCCATAGATTGTCCCACCCCGGTGATCCATACTATAATCAGCCAACAAATGCAGACACTATTGCATATGCCAGCAACATTTTGCTGAAATGACCCTGATATAGCTGTCTCTTTTGAGGCTATGCCAGTGCCTGTCAAATACAGAAGTGGATGCTCACAATCATCTATTGAATGGAACACACGGCCCCAAGTGGAGGAGCTAGATAAAATACCCAACGAGCTGAAGGGGTCTGTAACCTCATAGGAGGAACAACAATATGAACTAACCAGTACACCCAGAGCTTGTGTCTCTACCTATATTTATAGCAGAATATGGCCTAGTCAGCCATCATTGGAAGGAGAGGCCCTTGGTCTTGCAAACTTTGCATGCCCCAATACAGGGGAATGCCAGGTCCAGGAAGTAGGAGTTGGTGGATTGTGGTGCAGGACGGGGTGGAGGAAGGGTATAGGGGACTTTGGTGGTAGCATTTGAAATGTAAATGAACAAAATATCTAATTTTTTTAAAAGAAAGAGATTATCACATAGCCCCCCACCCACCCCCCAAAAAATCTGGGATGATTTTACTCTCTAGACATTAACAGGTTAATTAATATCAGAGTTAGAAGTAAGCCTAGGTTTTTCAGAAATTTAAAATTACAACTAAGCAAGATTGGGTGGGGGGGGCATGTCTTTGCCCAAGAAGTACACTGAATTTCTTTGAAGAATTGAAACAAAGACAAAATTGAATGACAAAAATAATGGCTCCCTTTGTGAGTTTTGAAATTTCCTAAGAACAGAAGAAACAAGTCGGTTTATTAATATACATGATACGAGGAGACATGGAATCAATGAAACACTCCTTTCAAGCCAGTATTTCATACATTCAGTAGAAGGTATTTCTTAGTTAAGATTTCTTGGAGAAGATGCCAGATAACTAGAACAGTGTTTATCTAATGTATAGACCATCAGGATCAAACATAAAATAAATGAGATATAAAAAATTATAGAAGTTGAAAACATTTTGAAATCTACTGTGGAAGAATGTAAAATATACAAAAGATATTATCCCTATGCTTATGGACTTTGTTCTCATTTTCTTCATGCTACTGCATGAGAATTCACAACTATATAGACTACTCAGCTATTAAGAATGAGTTTTGCAGGCAAATGGATGAAACTAGAAAATATTATCCTTAGTGAGATAACTCAGACTCCAAAGGACATGCATGGTGTATACTCACTAATAAGTGGATATTAGCCAGAAAAAGAAAAGGAAAAGGAAAAGGAAAAGGAAAAGGAAAAGGAAAAGGAAAAGGAAAAGAGAGGAGAGGAGAGGAGAGGAGAGGAGAGGAGAGGAGAGGAGAGGAGAGGAGAAGAGAAGAGAAGAGAAGAGAAGAGAAGAGAAGAGAAGAGAAGAGAAGAGAAGAGAAGAGAAGAGAAGGCCTAAGATACAGCCCACAAAACTCAAGAAGGTCAACAAGCTGAAGGGCCCAAGTAAGGATGCCTCAGTTCCACATGGGAGGGAGAAGAGATGGGGGAGGGAAGGAGGGACATGGAAGGGAAAGAAGATGAGGGAGAAAGGAACATGATCTGGTATTGGGTGAGGAAAAAGGACTGAAGCCCTGGGGGGCAGCAGAAAGAATAGAAACAGGCAACCTTGGGAGGTAGGAGGTTGGGGGGGGCAGCTTCCAGAATGTACCAGAAACCTGGGAGGTGAGAGACTCTCAGGACTCAAAGGAGGGACTTAGAGGAAATGCTCTACACTGGAGAGAGGGAATTTGCAGAGTCTACCTCCAGCAGAAAGACAGGGCATCAAATGAGGAATGGGGTTGCCATCCCACAGTCACACCTCTGACCCATAATTCTTCCTTTCTGAAAGAACTGCAGGGATGGAAATGGAGAGGAGCCTGAGAAAATGAAGATCGAGGGACAGGCCCAAAGTAGGATCAAGCTCAAGGGGAGGGACCTTACACTATTACCGAGACTATGGAGTGCTCACAAAAGGAGACCTATCATGACCGCCCTCTGAAAGGCCCAAGAAGCAGCTGAAAGAGTCAGATGCAGATATTTGCACCCAACCAATGGACAGAAGCTGCTGACCCCTGTGGTTGAATTGGGGGAAAGCTGGAAGCAGATGTGGAGGTGGGTATCCCTGTAGGAAGACCAGCAATCTCAATTAATCTAGACTCCTGTGAACTCTCAGACACTGGATCACCAACTAGACAGCATATGGCCGCTGAAATGAGACCTGAAACACATTTACAGCAGAGGAGTGCCAGGTCTGGGTTCAGCCACAGAAGATGTACCTAACCCTCAAGAGACTGGAGGCCCCAGGGTGTTTAGCCATCTGGTGGGGTAGAATTGGGGGATGGGGACATCCTTGTGGAGACAGGGAAACAAGGAGGAGGTATGGTATGTGGAACAGTCAGAGGGTGGACCTGGAGGGGAATAAGATCTGTAATTTAAAATAAATAAATAGCCAGTCTCCATCTGCACTTAGAAGCTGCAGTCCTCTGTACACCAGTCCCAAGAGAAGAAAGGGGGTCTCCCAGGAGTGCTCCCAGTCTGGGCTCAAAGGTGAGATTGCCTCTTTCTCTCCAATAACTGTCCAAAGCAGGACCACTGAGGAGTACACAGGGCACAGGAGCAGTGGAGCAGCTGGGACAGAATTCTTCTGGTCTCCATCTGCACCCAGGAGCTAAGGCTGTTCTGTCACAGCCCTGCACACCCAATCCTTACCCAGGAGAGAGGTGGTCTTGCCAGGAGTGCTGACACAGGCTTACATACCCACAGGAGGTATAAGCTCTAGCCAGAGACAGAAAGATCAACTAACACCAGAGATAACCTAATTTCAAAAGGAAAGCACAAGAACATTACAAACAGAAACCAACACTACTTGGCATCATTAGAACCCAGTTTTCCCACCACAGCATGTCCTGGATATCCCAACAACCAGAAATGCAAGATTTGGATTTAAAATCACATCTCATGATGCTGATAGAGGACTTTAAGAAGGACATGAGTAACTCCCTTAAAGAAATACAGGAGAATTCAAGTTAACAGGTAGAAGCCCTTAAAGAGGAAACACAAAAATCCCTTAAAGAATTACAGGGAAAACAAACAGCTAAACAGGTTAAAGAATTGAACAAAACCATACAGGATCAGAAAATGAAAATAGAAACAATAAAGAAATCATAATGGGAGGAAACACTGGAGGTAGAAAACCTAGGAAAGAGATCAGGAGTCATAGATGCAAGCATCACCAACAGAATACAAGAGATAGAAGAGAGAATTTCAGATGCAGAAGACACTATAGAAAACATTGACACAACAAACAAAGAAAATGGAAAATGGAAAAATCTCCCAACCCAAAATATCCTGGAAATCCAGGAGAAAATGAAAAGGCCAAACCTAAGGATGTTAGGTATAGAAGAGAGTGAAGATTCCCATCTTAAAGGGCCAGTAAATATCTTCAACAAAATTATAGAAGAGATCTTCCCCAACCTAAAGAAAGAGATGCCCATGAACATATAAGAAGGCTACAGAACCTCAAATAGATTGGACCAGAAAATAAATTCTTCCTGTTACATAATAATCAAAACACTAAATGCACAAAACAAAGAAAGAATATTTAAAGCACTAAGGGAAAAAGGTCAAGTAACATATAATGGCAGATCTATCAGAATTACACCAAACTTCTCACCAGAGGCTATAAAAGCCAGAAGATCCTGGACATAAATCAAAAAAACCCTAAGAGAACACAAATGCCAGTTTAGGATACTATAGCCAGAAAAACTCTCAATTAACATATTTGGAGAAACCAAGATATTCTAAAAACAAAAAAGAAACACACACACACACACACACACACACACACACACACAAAAAAAAAAACAAATAAACAAATTTACACACTATCACTCCACAAATCCCTCCAGTCAAAGGATAATAGATGGAAAACTGCAACACAAGGTGGGAAACTACACCCTAAGAAAATCAAGAAAATAATCTTTTAACAAACCAAAAATATGATGGCCACATAAACATAATTATACATTTAACAACAAAATTAACAGAAAGCAACAATCACTTTTTCTTAATATCTCTTAATATCAATGGACTCAATTCTCCAATAAAAAGACATAGACAAACAGACTAGATACTTAACAGGACCCAACATTTTGCTATGTACAGAAACCCACCTCAGGGAAAAAGACAGACACAACCTCAGAGTAAAAGGCTTGAAAAGAATTTTCCAAGCAAATGGTTCCAAGAAACAAACTGGAAAAGCCATTCTAATATCGAATAAAACCAACTTTCAACCTAAAGTTATCAAAAAAGGTAAGGAAATTCATATTCATCAAAGGAAAAAATCTATCAAGAAGAACTCTCAATTCTGACTATCTATTCTCCAAATGCAAGGGCACTCACATTCATAAAAGAAATTTTATTAAAGCTCAAAGCACACATTGCACCTCACACAATAATAATGGGAGACTTCAATGCCCCATTCTTATCAATGGACAGATCCTGGAAACAGAATCTAAACAGGGACACAGTGAAACTTACACAAGTTATGAACCAAATGGATTTAATAGATATCTATAGAACATTTTATCCTGAAACAAAAGGATATACCTTCTTCTCAGGAACTCATGGGAACTTCTCCAAAATTCACCATAAAATCAGTCACAAAACAGGCCTCAACAGATATAAGAAGATTGAAATCCATCCTATCAGATACCCACAGACTAAGGCTGGACTTCAATAACAACAAAAACAATAGAAAGCCAACATTCACATGGAAGCTGAATGACATTCTACTCAATGATATCTTCGTCAAGGAAGAAAAAGAAATAAATTAAAGACTTTTTAGAATTCAATGAAAATGAGGGCACAACATACCCAAATGTATGGGACACAATGAAAGCAGTGCTAAGAGGAAAACTCATAGCTCTAATTGCCTTCAAAAAGAAACTGGAGAGACCATACACTAGCAGCTTGACAGCATATCTGAAAGCTCTGGAACAAAAAGAAACAAACACACTCAAGAGGAGTAGATGGCAAGAAATAATCAAACTTGTGCCAGACAACAACCAAGTAGAAAGACAAAGAATTATACGATGAATTAACAAAACCAGAAGATAGATAAACACTCACCCAGACTAACCTAACGGCACAGAGTCAGTATCCAAATTAACAAAATCAGAAATGAAAGGGACACATAACAAAGGAAATCAATGAAATAAAATAAAATCAGATCCTACCCCCCCCCAAAAAAAAAACTATCAAATCCTACTACAGAAGCCTATACTCAACAAAACTGGAAAATCTGGATGAAATGGACAATTATCCAGGCAGATACCAGGTACCAAAGTTAAATAGGGATCAGATAAACCATCTGAACACTCCCATAACCCCTCCAAAAATAGAAGCAGTCATTAATAGTCTTCCCACCAAAAAAAGAAAAAAAAAAAAAAGCCCAGGACCAGAAAGGGTTTAGGACAGAGTTCTATCACATGTTTAAAGAAGACTTCTCGAAACTATTACACAAAATAGAAACATGAGGAACACTCCCCAATTTGTTCTATGAAGCCACAATTACACTAATACCTAAACCACACAAATACAGAACAAAGAAAGAGAATTTCAGACCAATTTTCCTTATGAATATTGATGCAAAATTCTCAATAAAATTCTGGCAAATCATATCCAAGAACGCATGAAAACGATCATCCATCATAATCAAGTAGGCTTCATCCCACAGATACAGGGATGGCTCAATATACAGAAATCCATCAACATAATCCACCATATAATCTAACTCAAAGAAAAAAAAAAAAAAACGATTGTTATATTAGATGCTGAAAATGCATCTGACAAAATTCAACATCTCTTCATGGTAAAAGTCTTGAAAAGATTAGGAATTCAAGTCCAATACCTAAACATAATAAAAGCAATATACAGCAAACCAGTAGCCAATATCATACTAATTAGAAAAAAAAATTGAACCAATCCCATGAAAATAAGGGACTAGATAAGGTTGCCTCCTCTTTCCCTACTTATTCAGTGTAAAACTCAAAGGCCAAAAGCCAGAGCAACTAGACAACAAAAGGAGGTCAAAGGAATAAAAATTGAAAGGAAGAAATTATATTATCACTATTTGCAGATAAAATGATAGTATGATTCAGTGACCCTAAAAATTCCACCAGACAACTCGTAATGTGATATCCAGCAAGGTGGCTGAATATAAAATTAACTCAATCAAATCAGTGGCCTTCTCTACTCAAAGGATAAAGAGGCTGAGACAGAAATTAGGGAAACAGCACCCTTCACAATAGTCAGAAATAATATAAAATAACTTGGTGTGACTCTAACTAAGCAAGTGAAAGATCTATATGACAATAACTTCAAGTCTCTGAAGAAAGAAATTGAAGAAGATGGAAAGATCTCCAATGCTCATTGGATTGGCATGATTAATATAGTAAAAATGGCCATCTTGCCAAAAGCAATCTACAGATGCAATGCAATCCCCATCAAAATTCCTATTCAATTCTTCATAGAGTTAGAATGAGCATTCTCAAACTCATTTCAAATAACAAAAAAATAAGGATAGCAAAAACTATTCTCAACAATAAAAAATTTCTCAGGAAAGCATCTCAAGCTATACTACAGAGCAATAATGATAAAAATTGCACAGTTTTGGTACAGTGACAGACAGACAGATCAGTGGAATAGAATTGAAGGCTCAGAAATGAACCCATACACCTATGGTCACTTGATCTTTGACACAGGAGCTAAAACCATCCAGTGGAAAAAAGGCAGCATTTTCAACAAATAGTGTTGATTCAACTGTCATTTTCCATAGAGAAGAATGCAAATCAATCCATTCTAATCTCCTTAAAGAAATCTCAAATCTATGTGAATCAAGGACCTCCACTTAAAACCAGATACACTGAAACTAATAGAAGGGACTGTGCAGAAGAACCTTGAGCACATGGGCACAGGGAAATTTTCCTGAATAGTACACCAAAAGCTTATGATCTAAGATCAAGAATTGACAAATGGGACCTCATAAAATTGTGAAGTTTCTGTAAGGCAAATGACACTGTCAATAGGACAAAATGGCAACCAACAGATTAGGAAAAGATCTTTACCAACCCTACACCTGATAGAGGACTAATATCCAGTATATACAAAGAACTCAAGAAGTTAGACACTAGAGAACCAAATAACTCTGTTAAAAAATGTGGTACAGAGCTAAAAAAAAAAAAAAATTCTCAACTAAGGATACTGAATGGCTGAGAAGCACCAAAAGAAATGTTCAACATCCTTAGTTATCAGGGAAATGCAAATGAAAACAATCCTGAGATTCCATCTCACACCAGCCAGAATGGCTAAGATCAAAAACTGGCGAGTATGTGGAGAAAGAGGAGCAGTCCTCCATTGCTGGTGGGATTGCAAGATGGTATAAACACTCTAGAAATCAGTTTGGCAGTTCCTCAGAAAATTAGACATAGTATTATCTGAGCACCCCACAATACTACTCCTGGGAATATACCCAGAAGATGCTCCAACATGTAATTAGGACACATTCTTCACTATGTTCGTACCAGCCTTATTTATAATAGCCAGAAGCTGGGAAGAACCCAGATGTCTCTCAACAGAGGAATGGATTCAGAACATGTACTACTTTCACACAATGGAATACTACTCAGCTATTAAAAACAATGAAATCATGAAATTCTTAGGCAAATAGAAAGAATTGGAAAATATCATCCTGAGTGAGGTAACCCAATCACAAAAGAACACACATGCTGTGCACTGTATGATAAGTGGATATTAGCCCATAAGCTCTAAAATCCAAAGATACATTTCACAGACCACATGAAGCTCAAGAAGAAGGAAGACCAAAGTGTGGATACTTCAGTCCTTTTTTTTAAAAATCTTTTTTTTTATTAGATATTATCTTTATTTACATTTCAAATGTTATCCTGAAAGTTCCCTATACCCTCCCCCTGCCCTGCTCCCCTACCCACCCACTCCCACTTCTTGTCCCTGGTGAGAACAAAATACCCATGAGAGGAGATTCAGAGACAATGTGTGGAGCAGAGACTGAAGTAATGGCCATCCAGAGACGGCCCCACCCAGGGATCCATCCCATATACAGTTACCAAAACCTAGACACTTTTGTGGATGAGCACAGGATTTCCAAATGAGGAGAAAGAGAAAGGAGTGAAGGAGCTGAAGGGTTTTGCAGCCTCATAGGAGGAGCACAATATGAACCAATCAGTACCCCCAGGGCTCCCAGGGACTAAACCACTAACCAAAGAGTACACATGGAGGGACCCATGCCTCCAGTCACATATGTAGCAGAGGATAGCCTTGTTGGACATCAATGGGAGGAGAGTCCCTCAGTTCTTTGAAGGCTTGATGCCCCACTGTAGAGGAATGCCAGGGCAGGGAAGCAGGAGCAGGTGAGTTGGTAAGCAGGAGGAGGGGGGAATGGAATGGGGGATTTCGGAGGGAAAATGAGGAAAGGGGATAACATTTGAAATGTAAATAAAGAAAATGTCTAAAAGGAAAATAAATTAATACATAAGTAAATAAATAAATTTTTAAAAAAGAAAAGAATCTTCATGATAGACAGCAGTTTTATTTATTTATCTATGGATCTATTTATTCATTCATTTAAATAATGACTGAAAGTAAGATTTCAGATATGACATCAGAAGAAGATAAATAAGTGGGAATCCTTGTTTTTCATAGAACTTTATCACAAAAATAAAAACACTAATGGTAAGAATGCCCAAGTAAAGCATTGCCTAAAACATAAAAAACCCAAGTTGAAACAGCAGAGATATATCAACATTAAGACATGGAGAAAACTGAAATGTCCCAGGGAGAGCAGAAAGGAGGAGTATAAGGGAGGGAGGGAGGGAAGAAAGGAAAAACAAAAGAAGAGAAAAGAATGGAGAAGGAAGAAAGAAGAAAGAAGAGAAAAAAATTGGAAAAAGAAATGTTAATCATATATTTAGCAAGGGTTTATAACTTAAATATTTAAGTCAATCCAAAAATGGCAACCTAATTAAATGTTCTAAATGGATCTAAAATGCACAGATCAAGACCAAACATAAAATTAGAGGCAAAAATCTTAGAAAACCAAAACATTAGAAATCCTATTAAGGAAGAATATAAGAATATAAAATTAAAATTGGTTAAAAGATTTGGAAAGATATTCCTCACAGTATATAGACAAATAAAAGACCTTTATTTGTGAAAGGATTCCTATTCTTGCTCATCATTTCTAAAATGCAAGATAACATGTAAAGTGTTTCCCACTGCATTCAAATAGTAATGACGAACAGTAAAATTGTTACCAGTATATGGAATATCTTTTGATATGTATACAAAAGTGGATATTTAATAAGTATCATAGATTGATTTCTTATGACTTGGATAGAAAAAGCTCAAAACAAATCCTCAAAACAAATCCAGTTGATTCAATATCTGATAAGGGCTGGCTCATTAGTAAATGGTCTCTTTGTTCTCTTGTCTCAAGAAATGTGAAAGGCAAAAAATATCTCTAATCTTCATTATAGAGCCACTAATCTCTTTCCTGGGAGCTGTACCCTGAAGTTTTCACAGTCTCCTAAAGACACCACTTATTTTCACCATCACATTGTTAATGACTTTTAAGTCTATAAATTCTGAGAAGGACTCAACATTAAACCCATAAAGTAGACATCGCTGGTGGAATATCAAATTGATGTAACCATTTTGAAAGACACGTTGGTAGTTCACTGAACAGTTACTATGTGGAGTAATCATATTCCATAAGTCTCACAATTCCAAGAGGGCTGAAATACTTATACAAAAGCACTTACATGAATTTCCTAGTGCTGTTCATAATCACCAAAGGATAGGGAAAAAACTGCTATCAACTAACAAATGAATGAACAGAATATGAAACTGTTCAGCAATGAACATCCCACCCATTCTCTAATTAAAGCAACTCTAATTGAGCTCTGTGAGCCACATAGAAAACAAAGAGGTGAAGGTAAGGAGGAACTTGTTGAAAAGAGTTTCAGTGGGAGAAGGAGGAGAATGAGAGAGGAAAAAGAAGGGTGTGAACTGATTAGAAATTCAGTGTGTAAATATCTGAAAGTGTTAAACAATAAAAAATAAAGAATATCATTTAAAAGGGAATTAAGTGCAAACACAAGCTATAACAGATAAACCTCTAAATTATGCCAAATGAAAGGCATAATGACAGAGAACCATATATATATATATATATATATATATATATATATATATATATATATATATATATATATGACAGGAGATTCCCATTTAATTTCAGAAAAAAGATGCCAGAAGCCTGGATGCCAGGGTTAAAGTGTGAGGGATCCAGGGAATATCCATGACAAGGTTGTGCCAATGAGGATATCTTGACAGTAAGTGATGTGACAATGGTCATAGAATTCTTTGAATACTGACATACACATTTTAGGCTATTACAGCACTTAAATAATTTCTCAGTTTAACAAAAAACAACAGAGTTTCTTCTAGTTGAGGCATTGGCAACACAAGGTGACCAAGTGGAAGACACTATTCCCTGCAAAATATAAAAACAATGATGCTTCAGTACAGCAAAGTCTACCTGAGTTGGTCATAAGTATATGAAATATATGAGATGTAAAATAATAGTCAATGTTTACTAAGCACTCATCATATGTCAATTTAAGATGCTCATTATCAGTACTCCAATTCTTGTGACAAATCCTAGGAGATATGCAATATTTTNGACACTATTCCCTGCAAAATATAAAAACAATGATGCTTCAGTACAGCAAAGTCTACCTGAGTTGGTCATAAGTATATGAAATATATGAGATGTAAAATAATAGTCAATGTTTACTAAGCACTCATCATATGTCAATTTAAGATGCTCATTATCAGTACTCCAATTCTTGTGACAAATCCTAGGAGATATGCAATATTTTTCTTCTATTTTTAAGATAAGAAGCTAAAACAGAAAAGGTAAAGAAGCTTGTTCAAGGTTATTCTGAGGATGACTGCAGAGCTAGGATGGGAGCCTGGAAGATATCTTATAATTATTATTAACCACCAGACTATAGTGTGTCTTTATAAAACAGAGCACACACTGCTTTGATGTGAATCAAAATGCTTATCTAGGGTGGCTGGTGAGATGATTCAAAAACTAAAGCACTTGTTCTTCCAGATGACACAAGTTTAGCTCTTAGTACCCACAAGGAGCTGCTCAAAACTGACTGCACCTCCAGATACAGGGCATCTTACAAGTTTTTTTCTGACTGCTTCAAGAGCCCATACACATACACCCTCCACATATATCATGCTCTCACACAAGAAATAAACACAAACATACAAATAAAAAGAAATTGGAGTTTATTAACATGTATTGATTCACAGGATCAATAGACTTTCATTTCAGAATAGTTTGCTTCTATTGTGTATGAGTAGTTTCTTGCATGTATGTGTATGGATCAAATGTGTAACTGATTCCAGCTAAAGTTTATTGTAACAGGAGTTACCGAAGATCATGGATACTGGGGACTAAACTGGTGTCTTTAGCAAGAGCAACAAGTGCTTTAATTACTGAACCATCTCTCAAGAAAAGACCATTTGATCTTAAGCTTAAATGTCTATGTATTGCCTTTTCCTAGATCCTGCCTGAAGTATGTGGACAAAGTTGTATAAAAAGATCTTGCATATAACCTAGAAGAGGTAGGTCATTATTGGCTCAGATGCTTTGTACATCTGTATGTCACTTGTTTTGGAATTTTGCTCTGAGATTCCATGCCTCATAGATGAAGAGGATATTCAAGGACAATAGCCTTTTCTCAGGTCAAGCTACTGACAAGCAGAACTTCAGATGATAATTTGACAATTGGCTGCTGGGATGAGCAGAACAACATCTGGCAGATCCCAGAATACTTAGGTAGTAGAGCCTAGCTTAAGGAAGCTTGTCACTGAAGGGTGAGCTCTGAAGATATATAGCCTTACCCTATGTCCAGTTCATGATGATTCCCTTATGAAACTCAGATGCGACCTCCTACACCAGTTCCTCCTGCTTGCTGCCACATCTCCGCTGTCATTATGGGCTGTTCTTTTGTAACTTTAACCTCAACTAAACTCGTCCTTTTATAATTTGCCTTACTCATACTATTGTAGCAGCACAACCAAAAGTAGCTCATACTATCATGGAAATATTCCATGAATATTCATTCATTGAGAAACCAGCACCTGTCTCAAGGTTAAAATAGGTATATAATAAAAGATATCAGATTAAGGTGTTTTCATTTGATACCTATAGAGTATAACTTCTATCCCACCCATCATCAACTATATAACTGTGTAAAAGAAAATTCATACTAAATTTTCAAATATAGGTCAACAGTTGTTGAACTATTCCACTAGAAAACTATGAAGTGTTTTCTAGTCTCTCTTTAATAAAGCCTTAATGTTACCATTTAGCCCAGAGAAAAATTGAACTGTCTTCTCACTCAGTGTAGAAAGCAGCCATCGTGGTTCTCTTGGTACCTTAGTCTCTCTGTTGGGTCAGGGCCTCCTCTTTTAACTTCTGTGTAATGGAGATGCTGACTGCTCAAGGTTGCCAGTACAGGGAAGGCAGGAATCATTGATATTTGTATATCTAATAGGTTTATGCCAACTGTTAGTTTATTTTTTTTTAGAATGTTTGAGATCACTTGGTAATAATAATGAAATAGGATGTGACAATGGAAACTCTGCAATTTAGCACGATTAATTTTGCAAAATCATCAGTGACTCTAAATAACTGCCTAACAGAGCAGAACAACATCTGGCAAATGAGTGACACATGATGACGCTTCTAGCAGCATATGGCAATATCTTCAGAGTCACCTGCAGCTCAGAAAGAAGCACCACTTTATAACTATCTAAGCAAAGTAGAAGAAGGGTATACAGCAAGGAGGACATTGGAATAGCACAGTATGACCACCAAAAGTGGATACTAAATATTAAGCTAAATGCCAAAATAGCAAAACATTGCTAAGAAGCCAAAGTAACAAAATCTCTAAGACTGCTAATCACAATAAGGAATAACAAATGAAAGACCCATATATTGAACTAGAAAAGCATGTTATTCAAGCTCCACTAAATGACTAATGGTTACTATGGTTAGACTTAATTAGAATTCTTATTCTTTGATACAGAAATCAAAAATCCGAATGTCTTTATCAAGCAGTCTATCACATACTGGGTATGTATCTGTTTCTTGTTTCAGAATTACCCTGTCTAGAAATTGATTTCCCTCTCCTAATATGTGCAATGCCAGTCCTCTAGGATGGAGAGCACAACCTGATGGATGCAAAGAATCTCTGTTGTATATCTATTCACTCCTTCCTTCTCATATAACCCAGAAATAGTTATCAACAACACCTCAGAGTAACCAGTACTACTCTATACCATAGCAGCTTGTGAACAAGACCAACACAGAAGTTTCAGAGAAGCACAAAGAATTCTTGTTCTATAACCTTATACTTCTCTCTGAATGTCCTAAGTACTCACAAATAATCCCCTTCTTTCAGGCTGTTCCCTAAGGAGCCTCTAACACCTACCATCTACATAGTACAGGGCTTGGCCTTTTTACTGTTACCATCTGAAGGAATGCTACAATGTTTACCCACACCAGGAACAGAGCCATGGACCACCATGCCCTTTCTCTGTTCCAAAGATGGTGTGTCTGTTCCCTGGCTCACAAACACTGGACTCTGGTAACCACTGTACTGGCTAGGTTTGTGTCAACTTGACACAGCTGGAATTATCACAGAAAAAGGAGTTTCAGTTGGGGAAATGCCTCCATGAGATCTAGCTGTGAGGCATTTTCTCAATTAGTGATCAAGGGCCCCTTGTGGGTGGGACCATCTCTGGGCTGGCAGTCTTGAGTTCTATAAGAGAGCAGGCTGAGCAAGCCAAGGGAAGCAAGCCAGTAAAGAACATCCCTCCATGGCTTCTGCATCAGCTCCTGCTTGAGTTCCAGTCCTGACTTCCTTTGGTGATGAACAGCAGTATGGAAGTGTAAGCCGAATAAACCCTTTCCTCCCCAACTTGCTTCTTGGTCATGATGTTTGTGCAGGAATAGAANCTCCTGAGAAGCCAGAGCCAGACAAATTCAGAGGCATATGCTCACAGTCAACCATTGGACTGAGCACCCAGACCCCAGTGGAGGAGTTAGAGATAGGAAGAGATTTGCAACCCCATAAGAACAATATTATCAACCAACCAGTCTCCCTCCTCCCTCCAAGAGCTCCCAGAGACTAGAACCACCAACCAAAGGGTACACATGGATCGACCCATGGCTCCAGCAGCATATGTAGCGGAGGATGGGTTGTCAGTCATCAATGAGAGGAGAGGCCCCTGGTACTGTGAAGTCTTGATGCCTCAGTGTAGGGGAATTCAAGGATGGGGAGGCAGGAGTGGGTGGGAAGGTGGGGAAGCACCTTCATAGAAGCAGGGGGAAGGAAGATGGGATAGAGGATTTCCAGATGGGAAATCACGAAAGGGGATAACATTTGAAATGTAAATAAAGAAAATATACAAAGAGGAGAGGAGAGGAAAGGAGAGGGGGGAAGGAGAGGGGAGGAGAGGGGAGGAGAGGAGAGGAGAGGAGAGGAGAGGAGAGGAGAGGAGAGGAGAGGAGAAAGAATCTCTGGGCATACATGGAAATATAGTTCAAAATCACAAGCAACTCAGTTTCCTGAGCCAAGCCTTCCCTACTCAAGAATAGTGTTTGTATTTCTTATAGTATGCAAAGTTGTCCTTGCTTGTATCAAGTCTGTAGTAGGAAGGACAAAACAAGGGTTCACACACAGGGAGACAATGCCACAGCAAACTATGGAAATGGATACTGTGCTTTGATTGTCTGAGCATTTCTTCCTTTGTATACCTTCCCTAGCTTTCCAGTACAAGGGGTAAGAAAGCTGATGCCCAGTACATGTCTGCAGGCTTATTTCATGAGGTCCTTCCAAGTAGCCTCTGCTGCAGCTAGAGCTCTGGTTCTGTGGTCCTGTCTATTCTCTTTTCCAAAAAGACTCCCTGTTTTTTTTTTTTTTTCTAACTCTAAACTCCACTAGGCATGAAGGAAATCTCTCAAAAATCCTCCTGTGAGAAGCCCTTCCTATCCCTTTTACTAAGACATTAGGTGATAATTCTGGGTTTCTAATCATTGTGGTTATTTGAATATTTGTCACAAGAACGAATTAGATTGTACTTACTCTCCTGTAAGGGACTTGAAGCTTATCCCACTTGTCTCAGTGGTCACTTGAGGACGTCTTGCTGGATTAAAGAGACTGTAAACTGAGCTCCTTCTCCAGATTATGGTAAACATGACATAAAATCCTATGTATTTCTTTTCCAGTTGTGAGTCCCCACAGATTGCCCAGAAATAAAGGCACCTTGAAGTCCTTCAGAGCTTTTAATTTAATCTTCCTTAATGGCATTTGCCTCTTGGTTGGGTCAATATATTCTCAGAAGTCTGTACCCTTATGGATTTATAGTTTTGAAAAGTGTGTTTTTTCCTTCCATACGATTCCCTTGATAATTTATTAGGGCTGATTCATATCTAGTGAATGTATATTGTATTCTTATCCAAGGAAATATCCTATTAAGTTCCAGCCCAAATATTTACTTTTTTTTTCAAATTCCAAGTAATTATAGTGTATACTATCTATTTAGAAAAATTAAGCATTTTACAGAATAAATAGAAATATTTTGCATAATTTTATTTCATAAAATCACCATGTGAGAATTTCTCCAGCTGCTTTTTTATTGTTGTGATCTGTTTAGAAGCTGCAAAGTGCAGCTCACCGTCACCCAGATGTGGACAGGCCCATGTCCATGTAGCCCTTCACCTTGGGCACCACGGAATTCTTGTGTGTCCTATTGAATGCCTTTGGTGTACTATTATGTAGAAAGTTTGGAGAAGACCTCTGGAGTAAGTACAGCCATGTAAAACACCTGGCTAAAGTTTTGCCATATTTCTTAACACTCTCCTTTACTTGTATTTCAAAGCATGTACATAGTAAGTTGTTTATAACAAAAAGTGTACCAGAAAGGGACCTGAAGTCCATCAAGCCCCATGTCACACTCCAGAGATGGCTGTGGTCAGTGTCTTCTTTACACGCTAGGCTAGAGTAGTTCTGAAGAGAAATCAGACTCCACAGGAGTCAGATAACAGTTACAAAGCAAGTATCTACCAGCCTCCAGGCCCCTACCACCATGCTAGGTGCTGTTACTGCGCTCACCATCTCCTGATTCACAGCATCACAGCTAAAGGAGAGCAAATGGGTGTGAGAATACATATAATCAGAGCTATAATTGTATATTGGAAGTTGCAGGCATCTCAGAGGTGGGAAAAGCCAGTATGAGGGCTCTAGTAGGGAGGGTTTGCTCTAGAAGAGAGAAAGAAAACACCACTCACCAAGAATAGCTCCTGTAAAGTCAGGGTGTGAGAAAGAATGCCCGCAAGTTAGACATAATCAAAGTGTTCATTTCATTTAAACTGTGTGTAAGAAGAAAAATGGGTTAATCACAGTGAGACTAGGAAGGAATCTTTATCTTAGGGGTTCTTTCCACTCTCTCTGACACACTATTATAGGAAGGGCACTACATGTAATGGAGAAAAAAAAAAAAAAACACAAATTTTAAATACCAGTCTCTCTTACTGAGGAAAGAAGCCAAACTTACCACACATGGTTGGTTGTGTCTTATTTGCAGGGGTGGATCTTTTTTTTTGTTTTCTGGTTGCTTTGTTTTGTTTTGACCCAGTATCTCATGCATCCTTAGGCTGCTCTCACTAGGCAAGAAGGATTCTTCTCCCTCTGGCTCCAGAGTTCTTGGATTCCAGGTGTGTGCTATCATGTCTGGTTTCTGTGGTCTGGGGATCAAACCCAAGACTTTGTACATCCTAGGCAAGCACTTCACCAATTGAGCTATACACCCCAGCTCACATAAAAATGAACATCATATATACCATGGATTCCATATAATCTTCAATACACATATGCATGATTCAGTGTTTGAATCAGGTGGGATATATGCATCTCCTCAGACATTCACTCTTTCTTAATTCTGAAAACTTGAGGAATGTTTCCAGATGTTTTGCAGTACAAGACTGTAACATGTTATTATTATATGAAGTGAGAGCACCTGAGGTTCTGGCTCCTGTCAGACTATAACAATATACTCTAGTCACCCTAGCACCATCACCCAATTCCTCCACTACTCCCAACCTTTGCTTACTGCCCTTGTACTCTGCATAATTCCCTACTTTTGTAGATTCCAATCAAGTGAGGTAATGCATAGCATGTCTATCTGTGCCTAGCTTATTGTACTCAGCACAAAGCTCTTCAGATCCACCCATCTGGAAATAAAATTGTTTTCTTGTCTCAGTGGTATGCCAGATGATGGAATCACATGTTGTTTACATTCTTGGTTATTATGAGTGATGCTGCATGGACCATGGGGGTACAGGTGTCTCTTTGAAATTCTGACTTTCCTTTGTTTTGTGTTGCAGTACCTCTAAATTGAGGAGAAGGCATAATCTCCTTGACCACTGCATTAATGTACAATTGTACCAACACTGGGCAAAGCTTCCTTTCTTCCACATCTGCAGTAGTACTTTTGCATTAGTTACTTAGAAAACAAACAGGTACCTTAGGAATAACAATACAATAAGATAAAACAAGCCATGCAATTCTGAAAAGGACTATGTAAACAAAAGGAAAAGAGCAAAAGTGTGAGCTATATTCATTGTTGTCACAGAGATGGGGCAATGTGACATTTTGAGTTTTACAGTCACCTCTTTGACCACCTGGGAGGTTGAATGTTTTGTTACACGAAACATCTATTTAGATCAATTGTTCAGATTTTACATTTTTGAGAATTTCATGTAAGAATACTGTATTCATATTATTTTAAACCCCCTTGCTCCCATTCCACCATCTCCTGTGCATCATAATCTCTCTTAAATTCCTTATTATACTTAAACATACATATGTATACATACATAAAGCCTACTGAGTCAGTTTAATGTTGGTACTCTATACATAGGTTTAGGGTTGGTCAGTTGGGATTACATCCCTGGAGAACATCTATTCTGCCTCTGCTATCACCTATTGGTTTCCTGTAGCTCTTTTATCTATGTTTGGGGCCTTGTGAAATCTTCTGCATCCATAATGGCGTGTTGAATGATGTGATCAGTTTTGAACTTGGACATTGTCCCAACTGAGTTTTTCCAGTTACATATGTATTCTGCCTATCAGCTCTTTGTGAAACGCACACATTCAAAACATGACTCCTCACTTTACAGATTGACTCCAATCTGTGCTTTTGATTAGAAAAACATTTTAGATTAAACTAATCTCATTTATGTAGATACTCAAAGAATTAAAGTTGATTATGATATTTTATGTAGGAATTGCTATAATAATGTGAATTATATGAAAACTGAAAACTCAACAAATTCTAAAGGAAAAACCACAAGCTACTACAGGCCACTGGGAATTTCTCTTGGAACAGTGCAATAAAATTCTGAACTGCTAGAGTTGTAAACGTGGAAAGTATCACCACTACCACCCACTAACCAGTCCCACCTCCCACCACACCCAGAGCCTTGCTGAAAAAGTCCATGGGACTTATTGTGCAGTGGTCTTATTCAATCTTAAGATCAAGGACACAGATATTTCCCAAATTATATAGTGGGGCAGCACAGTTCTGTCTCCTGTGGCCTCATGACATTAAGTCTTCTGTGAATGATAAAAATAAACACACACTCTCTCAGGTACATAGAGAAATTATACAATATGAGGAGGGAAATCAAATTCTCCATAATTTCTGTGAAACTCCAGCTTTTCAAGATAAAGTCATGGACCTGACTGAGGAGCATCTTTTTTTTTTTAATTTTTATTTTTATTAGAGAAATTCTTCATTTACATTTCAAGTGTTATCCCAAAAGTCCCCGATACCCACCCCCTGCCCTGCTCTCCTACCCTCCCCCTCCCACTATTTGGCCCTGGCATTCCCCTGTACTAGGGCATATAAACATTGCTAGACCAGGGGCCTTTCCTCCCAAATAATGGCCAACTAGGCCATCTTCTAATACATATGCAGCTAGAGACATGAGCTCTGGGGGTTCCAGAGAATGCCCCACCCAGGCGGTCCATCACATAATCAGCCACCAAATGCAGACACTACTGCACACACCATCAGGATATTGCTGAAGGGACCCTGATATAGCTGTCTCCTGGCAGGCTTTGACAGTCCCTGACAAATACAGAAGTGGATGCTCACAACCATCTATAGGGCAGAACACAGGGTCCCCAGTGTAGGAGCTAGAGAGTACCCAAGAGCTGTAGAGGAGCATCTTTTTAAAGCTCAACCACATCTGTGCTTTTAAGCCTGCTTCTCCAGAAATAGGCAAAGAAATCCTAGATGAGTGATTCAGAACTGAACTGAATTCAGAATAAACAGGGCACCCAAGTCCTTCCAAAGGAGAAACTTGTCGCTTGGCTCAGCATCTTTAGAGGGAATTTGGACACAGCAACTGATGGGATACCAGGTAGGAAACTGAAGTTTCACACTAGTGTGTATTTTTACCTCCTAATTACTCTTTAATTTGCACTTCAGTGCTTGCAAAATGGGTGTGAAAATGAAAATTAAGTCTCTATAGAGGGTAAGAAACACAACCCTGTGACATGCAAATCCAGCAGTGTTCCAAATCAGCAATGACAGCATTGACCCAATTTGAGCCCATTGCTGAAGCCTTTGGAGTACTGGAAGCTAACCCTCTGAAGAAGGCATTGCTGATGTAAGACTTGATAGTAAAACTTAGGACCCTATTGTCAGTTCCACAAGTCTTCTACATTAGACCTATATCATTCTTTTGTGCATTATCTATTCATAACAGAGAACTCACACTTGTGTCCAACTAGTACAATATGTATAACCTGTGGCCTGCTGTAAGTCACTAAGTACACATTTGGTCATTGAAAGCTAATGATTATTCAGTTATTCAGTTATTTCACTTGTCAGAATATGTTTTCTTCATTTTCAGATTAGTTTACAACAATTGAGTATCATTATGATATTTTCAAACCAGGTATGTTTTAATTAGTCTTTTCCTCCTCACCCCTATCTCTTTACCACATCAACATATTCCCCCTGCATCCCAGACTCCATTCCACCTTTATGTCAAATATCTCTTGCAGATTTCTTCTACTCTCTCACAGCACCTTCATTGATCATTTTCTGGTCTTGTCACAGGTTTTAATTACATTTACACCATAGGATTCACATGTATGAGATATTTTTGTCATTCTGGGTCTGGAACACCTCAGTTAATATAAATATTTTTAGGACCCATTCATTTTCCTTCAAATTTCAATTTTTCTTGTTTTAAAGAAGCTGAATAAAACCCCACTGTGCATATGGACCACACCTTCCTCATCCATTCATCTGCTCTGGACATCTAACCTGACTTCCATTCTCTGTCATCCACAGTTTGTGAGTCCCTACCAAAAGTCAGCAAAAACCTTGGATGCTCTGAGGTAAGTATAACATTGTCTCCAACTTTAAGGACTCCCAGTGGTGTGGATCAAGAGCTGCAAGGAAAACTAATAATAGATGGTTATGACTGTGCCATTTGAAGGGAAAACTAAAATTGGATCTGGTCTAGATGTCAAACACACTGGTGCCCCATTTGCAGACTTGTAAAAGTATTTGAAGAATGGCTAATGAAACTAATATGAGTAAGTTAATATAATTATGTTTTTTGTAAGTTTAAAACAAATCAAGACTATTGCCTAAAACGGCCAACAAAAAAAGATTCCAGTGGAAGAAATTTACTATTTAGAGAATCTTCCAGGTTCAACGAACGTCAATCTGAATGTTCTTCAGATATTTGCTGCTTGGCATTTGATATTCAGCCACATGAATTGTTTCAACTGCAGTTCTTTTCATGTCTGTAGCCCAAGGCTAAGCAGTCATGTCCAATAATCCCTACAAAGAAAGGCTACCGTTGGTTTTCAAAGGCACAGAGACAGATGAGGTGTACCCAACAGACAAACAACAGTTATTGTCAGTATCTCAGACATGAATGCAATCACTATCTATATGGAACATTTATGTTGTTTCTTCAGACTGTCTGTGACCTCTAGCAAAGACTACATTCTGATCAAGGCCTCAGTTACAATGTACAAAGTGGCATGTTTTCCCATAGAGTTAGATGTAAAACATTCAAATGTTTACTAATTTTACATGAATTTTCTTAGCATAATTTGGCATTTATTTATTTTTGAGTTTATTATAATGGACTCTTAAACATTTATTTTTCTTCCCCATTAATCAGAATATATCTGATCTAAAGTGTTTGAAAATTCCAACCTTATTTCCTTAGAATGAGAAGGTCAGACTTCAAGGAAGTGTGCATGGTAAACTCTAACCATAGATTTATTGAGCGATATCGGAATGATGCAGCCTAAATTCATAGACCACACTGATCAATTGAGACATCTCAGAGATAGAATGTGATGTTATCAACCCTCTGTTACATGGTTGTTTTTCATTAAATTCCACAAAGTGATGCTTAGAGGTTTACTAAGTAATCATTTATGTTACTGTATAATCAATAAAAAATACACCAAAGTTCAACAGGAACATAAAACATCTAGTATATGCAAAATCATGAGATAATACACACAGACACACATGCACACTCACACATACACACGTGTCTTGTAGCACAGCTCATACTAGAGTTAGAGTACTCACTGTCGCTCTGTACTGGATGGTACAATTGAAGAATAGTCATGGTTTAGGAGTATGATATATTTCAAACGGACCTATAAAAATTACCATGCTAAGAAAAACATCTATCAAGAAATAAATTCAAAGAGAAGGCTATTACACAATATATAACAATGAAACACAATCAGATGAAAGAGTTACTATCTTTGTAGATAACATTACTGAAACTACACATGTTTTCTAGTGATGAAGACAAGTACTCGGGGTAAGATTACTTCATTTCAGCTCAGCAAATATTTTATTGTGATTGTTTTCTATGTCAGACAATATTCTTAGAATATAAGGCATTTTTAATTTTTTTAAATTTATTTTTAAAAAATAATTTTTTTTAAATAAAGAGGTTTCACTTTTTAAATAATCTAGCAAGAAACTGTAAGGTAGACGAACTCTATTCTGAGGAAACAGAACAAAAACTATTCAAAGTTTTCAGGAGATTCACATTAATTGCAAAATTGAGACAAAGGAAATCTAAAAAAAACAAAAACAAAAAACAAAAAACAAAAACAAACAAACAAACAAAAAAGGCTTTGTCCTCTGGTTTACTCTCATGAAGAACATTTTGATCAAGTGTTGAAAGTCTAGGAGGGAAAATACAAAATGTATGATTCAAGTATTAAAGGGCATCAGGAAACAGAATAAAGATAAAGTCTGTGTTCATGGATATTAAATGAAATTGAGGAAATGGTGACCTCAGGGCAAGATCTCATCTAGATAAGCTTATTGTTTATGGGTTTGTAGTTGACCAAGGGATAGTTATATCATATTAGATGTTATTGTGACCTGATTATTGTTTTCATTTAGACATAAGGAGATAAAATTTTGTATCAAATTGACAAGGTATGGATTGTGATGCCTATACTTGGTTGTCAAACTGACTACATCTGGAATGAATTACAATACAGAAATGGAAAGTACATCTCTGATCTAGATCTTGAGGCTGGAAGACACAGGCTTTTGATCCTGATCTTGAAGCATAATGGCCACAAAAAGCTTAGGTCCAGGAATGGTGGTATATGCCTTTAATCATATGAGACAGAGTAAAGCATATCTCTAAGTTCAAGGCCAGACTGGGATAGAGTAAATTCCAAGTAGAGAAAAGCTTAGGTGCAGGCACAGTGGTATATAGGCCTATAATCCCAGAACTCAGGTGACAGAGGCATGCAGATCTCTGAGTGCAAAGTCAATTTACAGAACAATTTCCAGGACAGCCAATCTTAGATAGTAAATAAAACTATTAAAAACAGAAAGATGGTAAAGATCTAATAGAACAAAATGGCCATGTCCCAGCCCCAACAAGCAGTTTCAGCCATGTAACTCTGACGTTAGAGTCAAGATTAGAAAAGAATACTGGGACAATTGATGCTGATTAGCTGGAGGTAAGAACTTAGTGGTGATAAAGAAGAGACCAGCATCACTGAGATGAAATCTTCTGGGAATTATTTGCTAAGCACTCAAAGAAGCTGTGTTTCTGAGATAGCCTCATGCTGCAGCTGGACTTGGTCATGTGTAAGAACCACCCAGGTAGTACTGGTTTTGAAAGTACAAATGGGTCATGGAGAGCAGCTGAGGTCTGGCAACTTTGAAAAACCAGTAAAGGCAATTGGTGAAAGTGCAGCCTCAGTTGCAGTTGATGACCCAGGACTGAAGAGGTCATGCAAAGAAGTTGAAGATTAGAACCATGAAAAGAGCCTATGAGAGACTATTGGTGAAGCCCAGTTACAGCTGAAGAGCCCAGAGTGTTGGAGATCCCAGTACCATGGGATAATCACTAAGAACAGCAAGCAGCAGTTGGATGAAGTCAATCAGAGCCTAGAGTGTTACAGAGGATGGAGGTAGAGAAGTGAGCCTTTGGGGAGGGCAGAAGATCATGTGTGGATCCTAGTCGTAATTGGAGCAAGAGGCTGTAATGTTGAAATTTCCTTGGAGACCCAAAATATCAGAGATGCCAGACCCATAGGATATCTGCCAAGGGAAGCTAACAGAGGGTGGAACTAGCCTACGAGAAAGAAGTTTGTTGCAGCCAACAAAAACTAAAAGGAGTTGGAGATCTGAAGAGCACTTTGACATAGAAATGTAGATTTTGGAGTTTGCCTAGCTAGATTTTGGTCTTACTTTGGTCTAGTATGTCCTCACTATGACATTTTACAATGGTGAACTTTGGACTTTTAAACATTGTGGAGACTGTGATAAACTATGGGGACTTTCAAAGTTGGACTAAATGTATTTTGCATTATGCTATGGCTAGGTATGGCCTTCATAGACTCATGCATTTGAACAACTCATGAAGGCTATGAAGTTGAATGTAGTGGATTGAATATGCTTTGCCCATGGGAAGTAGCACTATTAGGAAGTGTAGCCTTGTTGGAAGAGGTGTGTCACTGTAGGGGTGGGCTTTGAAGTCCTATGTTCAGGCTCTACCCAGTGCAGAAGAGACCCTCCTTATGGCTTCCTGTAGAAGACAGTCTCCTCTGCCTGCCTTTGGATCAAGAGGTAGAATCATCAGCTCTTTCTCCAGCACCATGCCTGCCTGGATGCTGTCATTCTTCCTTCCGTGATGATAATGGATTGAACATCTGAAATTGTAAGCCAGTATCAAGTAAATTTGTCCTTTATAACAGTTGCTTTAGTCATAGTGTCTTTTCATAGAAATGATATCCCAACTAAGGTAAGGCTTGGGAGAAAGGCAGCATTTTCTAGGAAAAGAAGAGAAATAGAAATTCCTGAATTAAAAAAAAAAGAAGCACAAATTTGAAGTCACAAAAATCAGTCACCGACATAACTAGAGAATTCTTTGAACATCTGTATGTGAAAATGGTCTAGAACAGTACACTGGAAAGCTATAGGGATACAATTATGGGTCTCCTGTGATAAATGGTCACCAGATTTGAAATCATACTTGTGCTTTTATGTTTCTTAGTATTTCAAAACCAAAACAGATTAGGAGAGAGACATACATACTTATATGTATATTTTTGAAGAACCTCATGTATGGCTGCATTTTATAGTAGCTTAATTCTGAGAAGGGTGAACCTCAGAAAGGTACCTGAAGCAGGGAAAGGCCATGATCAAATACATGGTTAGAAACATCAGTCTGGCACATGACTAGATTATACATTGGCAGGGGAGCTGACTATTAAAAGGAATCTAATCAGTAAGCCTCAGAAACCAAATAAGTAATCAGATATCTAATCTCTGAGTGAGCAGTGACTATGATAGGGGGTTAAATTTAGAGGTTCCATGGGGTACAAAGGCCAGGTAATGCAGAATAGGAGGAAGAGGCTGAGGGGAGAAAAAAAAAAGCGCACTTTGGATCAATTTCCAAAATCCTTAAATGGAAGAAGAAGACATAACTCTAGTTATGTCTGTGAATGGCAGAAGATTTCATTCATTAATGGTCAATGAGTAAGAGTTTTCTTGTCTATGTTTGCAAATATTGTACAAATTGCCACTACAGGACTTGATGAAATGACTTTCCAGAGAGTGAGAGATGTAGGTTCAGTATGACTTGCAATGATCAAAAGAAGAAAATGGCTCATTGATTATGGAACAGAGAAGGATAAGATACCTCAATATCTCAGTGTATGTTAGAGTCACCTATACTGGAAAGCCTGAATGAATGCCTTTTGCTTAAAACACAAAACATTGTGGCACAAGGTACACAGAAAACTTAGCCTTGATAATAACAGTCTTTCTTTAGGCTGTACAAAATACTTGAAATTCTTTCGCATTCATTAATGTTCTTGTTTAGAGCTCATCATCTCTTTGAGGGAGATAGTGAAGGCTAATTATCCCTGCCTCACTGATAAGGAAGCCAAATCCCAGGAAACATGGTGAGAACTAGACCTTACTTGCATAGCAATTAAAAACTGAGCCAGCACTAGAATTCTTATTCTCTGTTTCTGCATCAAGGTACCATTGTTTTTGCAGCCCAACCCAACCTCAAGCTGAGGGAAATCAAAAAATGCTGCCCCCACATCAATATGACTGCATCCTAAAGAGAGCTGCCTCATTCCACCCCTTTCTTTAGTCCTTCACAGAAGCCAGCATGGTAGGTTACTGTGACCCCCACTTGGTGTCTTGAGTGAAGCCCAATAGAATCTTTTCCCTGGTGCTGTAGTCCCTGAGCTGGCCCTTCGGAAGGGCTGGGTTTGTAATTTCTGTTGTCAGCTTGCTTATCCAGATGACAAAATGGCCAACAACCACCAGTCAGGACACATGTGGGATGTGGCTCTGTTTGAGAACTTGCTTCAGGCAGACACATATTCCATCTTACACTATTAACAAGGTGAAAATAAGATTCCTTCCTTCATCCCCATTCTGCTTCTAACACTCATCATAATCAGGACCTGTGGCTAGACTGGGAAGGCAAACCCAATTCATTCAGAAGCAAACTCTTGACCAGCTAGATAGGTAGGTGAACACTGCAAGGTGGAACTTGTTACTGGCATAAAAACCTGTTCCTGCCACCATAAAAAAAAAAAAAATAGAGCGTAATTTTCTTAATGTGTTAGAACTTTGAGAAGATATCCAGACCTCTGTCTAAGTTAAAAGAATCTGAAGCTAAAAGGCATGAACTGTGCCTTTCCCTCACAGAAACCATATTACAATAACATGTAAAATCTGGAAGGAAGCACTCCAATGTTCAGGGTATTCCTGCATGTAATACAGAGGCTAATAAATCTGAAAAGCCAAATGATTTCCATCCCTGAATCTCCAATTAAACTTTCTCATGGCTTAAAATTATTGGCATCAATTCCAAGTCAAACAATTACTAATAAAATACAACCAGATCCTTAGCTACAAAGAAACTTAAAAGTATAGAGAAATAGCAACTGGAATTGAAAGCTAATTCAATTGGCATCCTAAGTAACCAGAGCTGGACAGATGTTGAAGAGAGACAAGCTGGAGAGGAGGCTCAGAGGTCTAGGGGACAGAAGAGCTATTCTACACCCAGATCAGCTGCAAAATGAACAGAATAGTAGGTGAGAACTGAGTATAAGAAACCACGAAGGACAGGCTTAAAGTTCAGTTAATTCAGGATTCAGGACAGTGAACCTGATTCTTACTTTCCCTTTTTGAAAGAGTGTAAAGTGTATGAGACATGTTATAGTCTTGGTTCCACTATATACCTGTATTAGTCGGGGTTCTCTAGAGTCACAGAACTTATGGATCGTCTCTATATAGTAAAGGAATTTATTGATGATTACAGTCTGCAGTCCAGTTCCCAACAATGGTTCAGTAGTAGCTGTGAATGAAAGTCCAAGGATCTAGCAGTTACTCAGTCCCACACAGCAAGCAGGCAAAAGAGTGAGAGTTAGTCTCCCTTCTTCCAATGTCCTTATATGTTCTCCAGCAGATAGTGTAGCACAGATTAAAGGTGTGTACCATCACACCTTTAATCCCAGATGACCTTGAACTCAGAGATCTCCCTGTGTTAATCTTCTGGAATCCATAGCCACTATGCTTCAAGATCTCCATACCAAGATCCAGATCAGAAACTTCTATCTCCCAGCCTCCAGATTAGGGTCACTGGTGAGCCTTCCAATTCTGGATTGTAGTTCATTCCAAATATAGTCAAGTTGACAACCAGGCATAGCCACTACAATCCACCCCTTGTACACATCCAACTTGACACAAATAATATCTCATGTTCACATGAAACAATAACAAGGTTGTGAATATGCCTAACATGATATAACTATCTCTCGTACAATCACAAATGCATTTATAAATTTGCAATGGAGCAATGTCCCTTGGGAGCATCCTTTTAGTGTATCAACTTAAGTACAAATTGATATTAAAGAAATTGGAAGAAAGACAAATGTATTCCTTAGCAAAATAAGACAGGAGCATTCATATTACTTTATAATCCTGGCTTCTGCAACTGGTTACATGGCCTTAATTGTATTTATAACTACCTTCTTCTATTATCCATTTTGTATTTCCTTCACCTTCAGCAAGCACATCAGCATGTCTTGGTTCTTTTCCTGGAGGATTGACCCATACCTTCATTCCTGATGGGTCTGTGTCCTTTATCATCCTGAGTGGATTAGGCTGTTGTAGTTTCCCATTGACTTTAATCACAGGACATGGTAGGACTAAGAGATGCCCTAAGGGATCTCCTACATTCCAGACATAATCTTGCTTACCTCCATTGTGGAAAGATAATCCAATATCCCCATGGTAATCTGGATCTACCACTCCTCCTAACACTGTTATTTCTTTCTTAGCCTGTTGGTTTAAGGGCATTAAAAGCCCAAAATGACCAGGGGGAAGACTGAGTTTCCAGTTCAATGGAATGTTTCTTGTAGTGCCTGATAAGAGCACTTCCCTCTCTGGAGCCAAAACTTCTAGGCCAGCAGAACCTAGGGTTATGGGGACAGGAAGCAAAAATTTTCCTAGAGGGTCACTAGGAGTGATAGTGAGTGGAACTATTCCTTTTTCCACCCCTTGATTCCTGGACCCATGGATCCTGGCTATGGGGGAAAGTGTACCATATATCGAACGCTGATTCAATGCATATGCTGCCTTCTGAAGAACTCTGTCCCAGTCTTCCATGCTGTTACCACCTAATTGGTGCTGTAACTGTGTCTTAAAAATGCCATTCCATCTTTCTATCAGACCAGCTGCTTCAGGATGATGGGGAACATGGTAAGACAAGTGAATTCCATGATCGTGGGCCTACTGTCGCACTTTTCTGGCTGTGAAATGAGTCCCTTGGTCAGAAGCAATACTGTGTGGAATACCATGAAAGTATATAAGGCATTCTGTCAGTCTGTGGATGGTGGTTTTAGCAGAGTCATTATGTTCAAGAAAGGCAAATCCATAACCAGAATAAGTATCTACTCCAGTAAGAACAATACACTGTCCTTTCCACAGAGGAAGTGGTCCAATGTAGTCAACCTGCCATCAGGTTGCTGGCTGGTCACCTCGAGGAATGGTGCCATATCTGTGGCTCAGTGTTGGTTTCTGCTGCTGGCAGATCTGGCATTCAGCAGCAGCTGTAGCCAGGTCATCCTTGGTGAGTGGAAGTCCGTGTTGCTGAACCCAAGCATAACCTCCATCTCGACCACCATGGCCACTTTGATCATGTGCCCATTGAGCAATGACAGGGATGGCTGGGGAAAGAGGCTGACTGTCCAGAGAACAGGTCATTTTGATTATTGAACTCCTCCTCGGTTGAAGTCACCTTTTGGTGAGCATTTACATGGGACACAAATATCTTCACATCCTTTGCCCATTTGGAGAGATCTATCCACATATTTCTTCCCCAGATGTCTTTCTCACCAATTTTCCAATTGTAATCTTTCCAAGTCCCTGACAATCCAGCCAATCCATTGGCTACAGCCCATGAGTCAGTGAATAATTGTACATCTGGCCATTTCTTCTTACAAACAAACGGTAATACCATGTGTACTGCCTGAAGTTCTGCCCACTGTGAAGATTTCCCTTCACCTGTGTCTTTCAGGGTTGTCCCAGAAAGGGGTTGTAATGCTGCAGCTGTCCACTTCTGGGTTGTGCCTGCATAACGTGCAGAGCCATCAGTAAACCAGGCCATAGTCTTCTACTCTTCAGTCAGCCAATCATAGGGAACACCCCATGAGGCTATAGGCGCATGCTTGGCAGCAGATGGCATTGTAACAGGAGTAGAAACCATAGGCATTTGAGCAAATTCTTCATGTAACTTGCTTGTGCCTTCAGCACCTGCTCTGGCCCTATCACATATATACCACTTCCATTTGATAATAGATTGCTGCTGTGCATGTCCTACTTTATGACTTGCAGGGTCTGATGGTACCCAGCTCATGATGGGTAGTTCAGGTCACATAGTAACTTGGTGTCCCATTGTCAAACATTCAGTTTCCACTAAGGCTCAATAGCAGGCCAAGAGCTGTTTTTCAAAGGGAGACTAGTTGTCTGCAGATAATGGTAGAGCTTTGTTCCAAAATCCCAAAGGTCTCTTCTACAGGGGCCTGCCAGAGGCTCCAAACAGCATCTCAATCAGCCACAGACACCTCAAGTATCATTGGGTCAGCTGGATCATATGGTCAAAGTGGTAGAGCAGCCTGCACAGCAGCCTGAACCTGTTGAAGAGCCTTCTCCTGTTCCAGTTCCTCACAAAGCTAGCACCTTTCCGAGTCACTTGGTAAATGGGCCTGAACAACATATGCAAGTAAGGAATGTGCTGTCTCTAGAATCCAAATAGACCCACTAAATGTGCTTTTATTTTTTTCCCCTTGGTGGTGGGATGGGCCAGGTACAATAACTTAACTTTCACCTTAGAAAGAATATCTCTGCATGCTCCATACCACTGGACTCCTAAGAATTTCACTGAGGTAGATGGTCCTTGAATTTTGGTTGGATTTATTTTCCATCCTCTGATACGCATATGTGTTACCAATGAGTCCAAAGTGGTTGCTACTTCCTGCTCACTTGGTCCAATCAGCATAATGTCATCAATATAGTGTACCAATGTGATATTTTGTGGAAGAGCCAAATGATCAAGATCTCTTCTAACTAGATTATGACACAGGGCAAGAGAGTTAATATATCCTTGAGGCAAAACTGTGAAGGTATACTACTGGCCTTGCCAACTGAAAGCAAATTGCTTCTGGTGGTCCTTATGGACAGGTACTGAGAAGAAGGCATTTGCCAGATCAATAGCCGCATACTAGATGCCAGGAGGTGTGTTAATTTGATCAAGTAATGAAGCATCTGGTACAGCAGCTGCAATTGGAGTTACTACCTGATTTAGTTTTAGATAGTAAACTGTCATTCTCCATGATCCATCTGTTTTCTGTACTGGCCAGAGGGAGATATGGTGGGAACCACCACCCCTGCATCTTTCAAATCCTTGATAGTAGCAGTAATTTCTGCAATTCCTTGAGGAATACGATACTGTTTTTGATTCACTATTTTCTTTGGCAGAGGCAACTCTAAAGGCTTCCATTTAGCCTTTCCAACCATAATAGCCCTCACTCTACAGTTCAGGGAACATATATGAGAATTCTGCCAATTTCTGAGTATATCTATCCCAATTATACATTCTGGAACTGGGGAAATGACCACAGGATGTGTTTGGGGACCTACTGGACCTACTGTGAGTCAGACATCAGTCAAAACTCCATTAATCACCTGCCCTCCATAAGCCCCTACTTTAACTGGGGGGCCACAATGTTTCTTGGGATCTCCTGGGATCAGTGTCAACTCAGAACCAGTATCCAATAAACCCCAGAAAGTCACATTATTTCCTTTCCCCCAGTGTACAGTCACCCTTATAAAAGGCCATAGGTCCCTCTGGGGAAGAACTGGAGAAAGGGTAACAGCAAAACTTTTAGGTGTCTTATCAAGATCCTTCCTCAGGGGAACCTGGCCACCCCTTCATTCAAGGGGTTCCAGATTTGCAAACTGGCTCAAATCTGGAAATTGATTCACTGGCCGAGATTGCCATTTAACACCATCTAATGTAGCCTTTCTTCCATTTGTTTGAGACATTTTCTGCTTATACAGATCAAACAGATATGCAATAGGCTTCCTATGTATTTCATTCCTGGAAACACCATGATTGATTAGCCAGTACCAAAGGTCCAAGCGAGTCATGCCATTATAAATTTTACCTCTCCTGTGCTGACCATCACTAGGTATGTTATTATAAACATTGTTTTGTCTACGCTGTCCATTATAATAACTAGGATAACCTTGTCTCTGGCAATTCAATGCTGCCACCTGGCCCTTATTACCTTGGGATCCAATTAAACCCATTGAATTTAATTCATCTAATGAGCAGCAGCATCTCCAATGCTAAGGTCTTGCACAAGGAAAAGGGAAAGAACAAAACCCTTCAAATGTGCTGGTGCCCCTCTCACCAGTTTGCATCTTATAGAGCTGGTAAAGGGCATATCTTCTGGACCTTCCCATTGTGGAAGATTAGATTTTACACAATATATCCACTCTAGCATTGCAATTTCCCTAAGTCTTAAAGTCCCTTCATCAACACTAAGCCACGGAGTATCAGGCATCTCCAAGTCATGTCCAGTAGGCCATCTTTTGATAAACACTTCAGCCAACCATTCAAACAAACTTTTGACACCTTTTTTAACTGTGCAAGCTTCTGTATTAAACTTAGAATCTCCACTCAGAGGGCCCATGTCAATAAACTCAGCCTGCTCTAGTTTTATGTTCCTTCTACCCTTACCCCAGACCCTTAAAATCCATTCCCACACATATTCGCCAGGTTTCTGCTTGAATGAATTAGCAAACTCATTAAGCTCCTTAGTAGTGTAGCGAATTTCCTCAGGGACTACACTTTCTACCTAGGAACCTGCTTTGCTTTGAGTCTGGTTACAGGTCTAGAAGAAACTATTGGTGGGCCTTGAGAAACATCAGTATTGTCTTGTCTGGCATTTTCTTCAGTGAAAGTCACTGCTGATTTATCAGACTCTGCAGAATTAATTTCCTCTTGTGGGGAAGGCATTATTTCAAAGGGTGGGGTTAAGGGTACTCCTTCCTCAGGTGGGGTAAACCCTTGAGAATCTGAAGATTCAAAATTCTCAGTTTCAACACAATCTTCCCACACATTCCCATCCCATTCTTTGCCAATTAGTGCCCTTACTTGAACTATTGACACATTCTGAGGCTGAGACTTGAATTTTCGCTGTAGTTCAGCCAACCTTACAATGAGGGTTTCAGTTTGATTTTTTGCAACTTGAGCTCTCTGGCTGCAGGAGAGAAGATTCTTTTCAAGGGCACACTTAGCAACTTTTAGAACATTTACTTGTGTCTGGAACCTTTCGATTTTATCACACGACTCCTTCCTTTCATTCATCATTTTTTCCTCAGATACTAAGAGCAATCAGCCAGTAAAATCATTTTCTGATTTTCCCCCCATCTTGTAGAGAGTTTTGTACACTGAATCATCTAATTCATCAAGAAGATCAAGGGCATTAGATTCTTTAAGTTTGACATAGTTTCAACCATGGGTCTTCAAAATTCCCTGAGCTCTCAGAAGAGAGAGAATCTGGAGAGGTTTCAGTAGTTGAAAGTGGTATTGTATCAACAAGCCAATCCCAGTATTTTAAAAGATTCATCCTTATACTTCTGCTCCTCTAGAACCACTCCTGGTAACAACTTCTCCATTAGTCAGGTTTCTCTAGAGTCACAGAACTTATGGATAGTCTCTATATAGTAAAGGAATTTATTGATGATTACAGTCTGCAGTCCAGTTCCCAACAATGGTTCAGTAGTAGCTGTGAATGGAAGTCCAAGGATCTAGCAGTTACTCAGTCCCACACAGCAAGCAGGCAAAGGAGTGAGAGTTAGTCTCCCTTCTTCCAATGTCCTTATATAATCTCCAGCAGATAGTGTAGCACAGATTAAATGTGTGTGCCATCACACCTTTAATCCCAGATGACCTTGAACTCAGAGATCTCCCTGTGTTAATCTTCTGGAATCCATAGCCACTATGCTTCAAGATCTCCATACCAAGATCCAGATCAGAAACTTCTATCTCCCAGCCTCCAGGTTAGGGTCACTGGTGAGCCTTCCAATTCTGGATTGTAGTTCATTCCAAATATAGTCAAGTTGACAACCAGGCATAGCCACTACAATACTTGAAGCAAGCTTAACTGAAAGAATGGTCCTCTTCATAACTCTCCTGTGGGAACTTAGACAAAAATCCATAGGGCCACTGCAAGAAATTCATTTGCCTAATAGTAAAATATGAGTAAAAATTAATAATAATTCTGTTTCACCAGTTATTAAGTCGAGCCTACTCATCTTATTAGGCTTCTAGTTCAATTCCCAATTTGTAGGTTCAAAATGCCAGAGCTTTCACAGCACCATTAAAATAAAAAAAAAATGAATTTGTTATATCTTATTACATTTGGTATTTTCCAGATGTAGGTAGTTGCTGCCACATTTGAACAATCAGCCAATCCAGCATCCATTGCCCTCAAACTCTTCCCTATAAAGCCCAAATCACCCTAGGACTACTACTTCTCAACTAAAGTCTATCTCTGATATTCTACTACTTGATATATTAAAATTATACAGTTGACTTAGCATAATCTCTCTAATTTTCCATTACTTCCTGTAAAGTCCACAATAACGACATTGACCATCTAGATCTGTAGGTAAACTGCATCCTAAAGAGATGCACTCTTGCCTTCTGACTGATCCTTGTTTCCCTATGTGTCTCTACTTTCTTTTGCAAACTATAACTACAACTCTCTTTAAAATATTTCATTTTTCTTTTAATTCTATGCCTGTTTGCATGTCTTTATGAAAGTGCACATGACTGCAGGTATCCACAGAAGCTAGAGAGGACATTTGCCCCCTGGATCTGGAGTTACAGGTAGTCATAAGCCATCCAGTGTAGGTGCTGAGGAATGAATTCTAGTCCTCTGCTAGAGGGGCACCTTCTCTTAATTGCTGAGCAATTTCTCCCTAAAACCCTCTTTGTCAAGTCAAACATTTTCACTCCAGTAATCTTCCCATACCTGATTCCAAACAAGATTTAGTTAAAAACCTCAAATCTCTGGGAAGTGGATCAACAAAGTAAATCTATTGGAAATTTATAAAATGCATTTCACTGAGAGGTCCAGAAGGTCCCCCTTTTATATTTTGAAATTTATTTCTGCTTGTGCTGGGTAAGGAATTTTTTCAAAATGCTTAATAGGATTTGAAGTCTGTCAAGGAGGTCTTCTTTTGACTGCAAGGGCAGCAGTGTGGTGTCAGAGAGCAGCTGTTGTCATGGCACTTATCTCACAGAGCAAAGGTGACTGCAGTTACAATGAGATGATGTGGAAAGGTGAGAACCAGGATTGTTTCACCTACAGAGTTTGTGGCTGTGGTGAATCACAAAGTTCCCAGGAATAAATAAGTATATATATATATACTTATTTATAACACAGATGGAAAGCTGGTGAGCATTATTTTCCATTTTCAGCAGTATGGAGCCACAGATTAAGTACCTGTCATGGGTACTGGGGCCTATACTCCTATCCTCTGAAGAGTGGTCTGTCAACTCTCAATGGCAGAGTCATTTCTTCAGACCCCTGTGGTAATTTTTTATAATATTTACCTTCCTTATCAATGTAGAAAAAGCCTTGAAAGCAACAACTTAAAGGAGAAGAGACACATTTAGAGTTAATTCAGAAAGAATTGTCCATCACGTTGAAGACACTGAGAGCAGTGTGAGTCAGATCATAGTTATGGGACCTGATAGAGGTAGACTCTTCATTGAGAAATGAAGGTAAAGCCTGGCATGAACCAGATGCCAACATTACCTTCCATGCCAAACCTCAGAAAACTACAATAGCCAGCCATATGACCCAAAGATTCCAGGACCTCTTGAAACAGCACTGCTAGGTGGGAACAAGTATTTAAACATGGGAGCCTATGAGAAACATTTTACATTCAAACCACAACAGACATAGTTCAATGAAGTCAGACGGAGAGCTTTGCAAATGCAGGGAAGTGTCAGCTCCCACATCAGTTCTGCAAAACAATAAGAAACAATTTTATTTCACATCTCAGGATGACTGTACATATTTGCTATTTTGCCCCCAGGTTTTACTAGGTTGTTCTTTGTTCACTCTCCAATTATATTGGTCCAAGGAACATTTATTATGTTAATAACTCATAGAATATCAATCAATTCAGTCAAACCAATGCCACAGGATATGATAAGGTGACAGGAAAGATGTCCATGTGTTGACCTGCAGGATTCCTCAATGCAGAATGTGGAAAGGTACATTATTAATTCATTTCTCCATTCCAATGGTATTTTGTCATAAAAGACTTTACTTCTTTAAAGAACAGAAAGATAAACACTAAAATGCTAATAAGTTATATTTTCAGGTAAAATATAGGTCACTGATTGGCCAGACTGCCCAGCTAGCCCAGGGATCCCCACATCTCTCAGCCGTGGAGTTACACATGCACATCACTGCACTTTCACATGGGTTCTCAGGGTTGAAGCTCAGATGTCCACATTTGCAAGAACTTTACTGTCTGGGCAATCAGCCCCATTTTCTATTTTATCTGAATGTCTGTAACATCTATGTTTAATTTTTATAAAAATAATCATTCAAAAATAAACTGATTTTAATTTAGAAAGAAAAAGGAGAACTTCAGAAAGCTTGAGTTCAGCATTTGGATATACTGAACTGCTAGGCAGTGATTCTCAGCCTTCTGAATACTGTGACCCTTTAGTACAGTTCCATATGCTATGGGGACCCCAGCCATAAAATTATTTTACTGCTAATTCATAGCTCTAATTTTGCTATTGTTATGAATCATAATGTAAATATCTATGTTTTGCAATAGTCTTAGAAAACTGCTGTGAAAATGTCATTTGACAACAAAGGAGTCATGACACACAGCATAAGACATCTGTGCTAGAGTATTATACCACAGTTGGCATACCCGCCTTTGTAATGAAGCCAGACAAGCCTGTAGAATGGCACAGTGTATAAAGTGTTCTTTATACAAGCATCATGACTTGAGTTCAAACCTACAACACATTTTTTTTTTCTGAGACAGGGTTTTTCTGTGTATGTAGCCCTGGCTGTCCTGGAACTCACTTTGTAGACCAGGCTGGCCTCGAACTCAGAAATCCACTGCCTGGCACCACAAACACATTTTTAAGAGCAGGCACAAAGATCTATTAACCTCAGAATTTACTTGGCACTAAGGAACTGAATCAGATTGTCTTGCTCACACACACGTTTTAAGCAATGAGCTATTTCTCCAGCCCTACCTTGCCCATTTTCTGGCTCTTCATGCTTGACTGTTTCTGGTCTATTTCAAATATCTTTAACATTCAAGCCATATTATCCTCTAAGCATGTTATATAGTGTCTGGGTCCCTTATACGTGTTTTAAAATTAAAAAAAAAATCTACAAACATGTATTAATCACCTAAATGACCTATTTTTTAGGCAAAAGTGCAGAAAATTAAATGGACAGTGTCCCTGGTCTTAAATGCTTATATTCCAGTAGGACAAAGAAGTATGAATATTAAATAGACATATAAAAAATAAATAGTATGCATGTACATGTACATACAAATTTACAGCATAGAATTGAATCCTAAAAGCAGATTTCCATGGTCAAAAGTTAAGCACATTTTAAGACTTATACATTTAGGCAAACTACCATTTTAAAAGGATTTTTGTTGCATTTTCCACTAACAATTTATAGGATTTCCAATTCTCCACTAATGTAGCTTCCTGCTAATCATTTTAAAATCTTTTCCTTTGACAATTTAAAATCATATCTTCTTTTCATGTGTGTCTTTCAAGCCCACTGAGACTGGTACCATTTTTGCATCTTGTACAGTTATTTACATAATTGATCCTGAAACTTTTTCCTCAGGTCAAACATTTTAAAAACACTGCTTAACATACTATATTAACTCTTTCCTCTCTTATACATTAAAAATAATTTTATTTCAGTTTTAGGCTTTAAGATATTTGCCGTTAATATTTTCTTCATTGTTTTTGGTTCTGGCTTTGACATAATTCTTAGAGAAATCTTCCCTATTGTGTCATATAAATCTCCATGTATGATGTTTTTTGTCATTCTATGAATTTTAAAACCTAATAATGTTTAGTTACCTATAATTTATTTTGGTAGTGGTGCAAGCTAGAGATCTTTAAAATTTTAGAATAAATTCAATCATCTTAGTAACATTATACCCCATTTATTTTAAGTTTCATTCTTCATTGTAATATACAACCCAAGCAGGTCACACATAAATCCAGGCTTTTAAATATTACATGAATAAAATGGACATGTTAGACATTTACACCACCATAGTTCTAACTGAGCAGTGGCTGCCTCTGTAAATCCACAAGCCCTTTACTGTGCAAGTACCCTTCTCTTTCAAACTGGCTTACTGACCTGGAGGCATGGAGGCAAGGGTGAGACTTTGCCACAGAAGATTTCTCTCATCCATCAAGGGTTGTAGTAAATCCATTTAAGTTATAGAAACACTCAAGCTCTCTAAGTAGCCTGCTGCTAGATGCAAGACAGCCAGCTTAAAGACTCCTGCAACATCAGTCCTGACTGACTGCTGCACACCTAGGGCAGTCTCTTCAGTTTCAGGTAGTGCAGCTGGCTCCCACACAGTCGTGGTAATCAAAAATCTATGGGAATCCAAACTAAATGCAAAGACCTGATGTTCTCAGTTGCTGAAATGTTGGACTGCTAGAAAATGTAGATGTCTCTTTGAATTCTCCAAAAACCACTAGAACCTGTGACCTGATAAACAAGTTGACAGCGTTTCCTCCTCTTGTTTATGTGTCTTCCTGTGTTTGCATCCAAGAGCTGCTGTTGGGATAGTTTCCTTATCAACTAGACTCAAAAAGTCTGTAGTTCTTATGTAGGAAAACATGATTTAAGTTTTAGGACACTGAAAGAGACATTTAAAAAGTTTGTTGTCTCTATAATTACATCAGAAATCAATTAGATACAGGTCCAGGAATTGGAGGCGTAAGAAGCAGTTGGAAAGCCAGGCTCAGTCATCTGGATAGTAGTCTGCTGAGTGTAGTACTGAAAGCCAGGTGAACTACACACTCCCATATGCATTATCTTTAAGAACTACCTTGGGGAGCTAGAGGGATGATTCAGTGGTTAAGATAACCTACTGCTCTTGCAAAAGAGCAAATTTGATTCCTAGTATTTATATCTGCCAGCTCATGACTGCCAGCTCCAGAGAACCCGATATCATCTCTGACCTCTGTGCACATATTCATTCTTACACACATGCACACACACACACACACACACACACACACACACACACACACAAACATACATACACAATCCTCACACAAACACACACCCTCACATACAAACATAAACATGCACACACACTCATACACACACAGAGACACACACCCTCACAAACACACCCTCACACACACACAAACATACATACATACACCCTCAAACACATACACTCACACACAAACACACATACATATGCACAAACACAAACACACACGTAAAGGGTAAATTTGGTTAGAAAATGAAGGAAGGCTTCATAATCCATTACTGTTTCAGGTTCCATATTGTTACTACAATAAACACCATGATAAAAAGGGACTTAGGGAACGAAAGAGATCATTCTGTTTTACATGTTATAGTCATTCAATGAGGAAAGTCAAAGCAGGAAGCAGGGTATTGATGGTGATAACCATGGAGAAAGTCTGAGGCTTAGCTTGTAGTCTATTCTACATGCCGAGGAGGATAGTGCTACCTACAGTAGGCTGGACCCTCCTGTGTCAATAAACAGTTGGGACAATCTCCCACAGACCTGTGCACAGGCAAATTCAATCAAGCAACTCCTCAGTTGAGGGTTCTCTTCTCAGGTGACTCTAAGCTGCATCAAGTTGATAGTTAATACAAGGCAGGAAAATTACCAAATGAGTTATTCAGCCAGCCAGGCTCTAAAAGAATGATACAAAACGTAAATACATTTTATATGTAAACAAAATTGATTTCTACTAAGACCTTATAAAGGGTCTCAGAGAAAGAAGGCTGATGAAGGTGAGGGCCAGGGGAAAAAAAAAAGAAGCAAAACATCAGCAGCTAACTATATCTCAGCACAAGGTATGAAGGTAGAAAACTAGAAGCTGAAGCAGTGTAGAGGCAAGTGTTCCAGAACTGTGAGGGCCAGAGGGCAAGAACACTGTGAGTCCCAGAGAAGGTGAGATATGGGCTTCTGCTTTCTGCTAAAATGAGACTGATGTGTAAGACCAGATTCCAGAAGAGGAGGAGAGGAACACTAGGTCTTCAGAAGATCTTATTTCTAAAAACTGAAAGACAAAAGAAGATGGGAAAATGTTGTTCATCTCTTGCACCAGTTATGCAAAGAAACTACAGTTTAAAAAATCAGTGGGCTGTGGCATCTTTGTGACTATGAGGAAATTATTTTTCTTATCTACAAATAACAACAGATAAATAATTACTACTAAATAAATAATCAAGATTGTGGAAATGTCTCTATCCTTTAGATTATTCTTAAATGTGAAATAGCTTTTTTGTAATCCTAACATTAAAACAGATGTCATAGTATTTCTACTCTGAAAGTCTCTCCAATTTTGAAATCATTTCCTCACAGGAAATTATTGAGAGCTAAGTCTGCTACTATATTATCTTTTAAGGATTGGATCAACATTATATTGTCATCTAGGACAGGGGACTACAACATGTACTACAACTCTATAGAAGGCCCAGCTCTCTAAGGGCAGTGCCACATACAAGGTGGACTAGAAAGGGGTATGCAGAAGTATCTAGATATTTTAGATAAGAATTGGACATGGACATGTATTTCTGAACTTCATCTATTTGTCTGATAAAATCAAGCTGCTCTTAGTATTTAGATTTTGATCTTATAATTAGATTAGTGGGGAAGACATAGAAGTCATTCAAAATCTGTATTATTCTTGCATTTGTGCAAGCAAATAAGAAAGACATACATTTTAGCTCTACAATGCCTGTTTTCGTGACTTGATTTTGTAATATTGGGCATGAAACACAGGTCTTCATGCCCTTAGTAGAGTATACCTTTACTACGGAGGAATATTCTTGCATAGTAACTATTTCACTTTATTTTCTATTTATATAACTGAATATTTTATAACCTTGATGATTATTAAAATAAGCATGTTTACAGATATACCAACTGAACAATAGTAGAACCTGTGTCACAGTTTTGCACGAAAGTAATATCTTGATACTCATAAAGAGTGAAGTGCTGTACCTAGTGTGTCGTCAGAACTAAATATTAGATGTTATGAATAGTGTGATGAACATCTAAAGAGCATATTGCTAGATATAGTGGCATAAACATTGTAACATTTTACTATATGCTGTGAACTCTTCTCTTAGCTTTTCTGATAAATGCTGTACTAACTTGCATCAATAAGTAAATGCTTCCCCCATGCAGGTGCCAATACCAAGTGATAGCTTTTTAAAATTATTGTAAATGTAAGGTTTGTTCTAGTTTTTTCTTTTGCTGTATTAAACACCATGACCAAAAGCAACTTGGGAGTGGATCGGTTTTATTTCATCTGATACTTCCAGATCACAATCTATCACTAAAGGAAATCAAAGTAGATATCATGGACTGACACTGACAACTGACTTCCTCACTTGCTCTTGTTCTCCTAGCTTTGTTATACAGCCCAAGCCCCCTGCCTAGGGATGGTGCTGCCCACACTAGGCTGGGCCTCTCACATCACTTACACAGCAATACAAACTCCTAGAAACATGGCCACAAACATATTTCAGAAGTTTCTAGAGTGACCAAAAGTTCCAAAATTATCCAAAATTCCAAAATTAAGACAAGGTCCTAACAGTGAACCTTTACATAATTATTAAACAAGTCACACACTTCTAATCTGCAATGGCATGGAATAAAGAACATTCCTATTGCACATGAAGGGATGGGGCTGGGGCAAGGCAAGGGAAGTCTAAGGAAATCTAGCAGGGCAAAAACCAGACAGTGTTACATATCTAACACAATGATAGGCATGCTGGCATCACTTTTGTTCCTTGAGTTTTGAGTGTCGCCCCCTTTCAACTTCTGCCATTTGAAGTATAGGTTCTGACTTGGGCCAGCTCCACTCCATGTATGAAGAAGCTTTTGTAGGTCAGTGTACTAGCTGGTTTTGAGTGTCAACTTGACACAGCTGGGTTATCACAGAAAGGAGCTTCAGTTGGGGAAGTGCCTTCATGAGATCTAGCTGTGGGGCATTTTCTCAATTAGTGATCAAGTGGGTGGTACCATCTCTGGGCTGGTAGACTTTGTGTTCTATAAGAGAACAGGCTGAGCAAGCCAGGGGAAGTAAGCCAATAAAGAACATCCCTCCATGGCTTTTGCATCAGCTCCTGCTTTCTGACCTGATTGAGTTCCAGTCCTGACTTCCTTTGGTGATGAACAGCTGTATGGAAGTGTAAGCTAAATAAACCCTTTCCTCCCCAACTGCTTCTTGGTTATGATGTTTGTGCAGGAATAGAAACCCTGACTAAGACAGTCAGTGTATCATGGTCCTGACATCTCCAACATCTCAGAGTCTCCATTGAAACAGGTTTCTTCTTCCACTTTCATATAAGATCTCTTCACTCTCTTCTCTCTTCTCTCTTCTCTCTTCTCTCTTCTCTCTCTCCCTCTCCCTCTATCTTCCCCTCTCCGCCTCCCCTCTCTCTTAGCCTCTCATATTAGAGATGAAACCCAGGGCTTCCTGCATGGTATACAAGTCCTTTCTCCCTTAATGAAAACCTAGGGCATTTATTGATTTTTAAATCTGCCAATTTATTCTATTCAATTCTTTAAGGATATTTTCCAAATTGATTAATAGTTTTTGGATTGTATTTAATAATCTTAAATGGTGATGTTCTTATGTTAAGTTCTTGTATTCACAAATGACAGGACAAAGAGAGTGCACATTTTAAAATGTTCTGCACATGCCATGAAGCTTTTCTTCAGAACATATCAACTTATGCCTTTGCAAAGAAGTCCTTGGATACTGACTTCCTGTCCTGCTCTGCACAGCCAGAAATCTGCTTGTTTGTTTTGTTTGTTTGTTTGTTTTAATCCTTACTTATTTGACAGACACTTAAATATTATCTTTTTATTTAGCTTACATTTCTTTTATAACCTGTATTAAGCTTTTCTCGTGAATTCTGTCCATTTGCAGTTTTTACTTTGGGAGTCAGATTGATTTCACTCTTGACAAACAAGTCCACAGAGGGTAATATGAGTTATTTATGATAAAATCTTAAAGGATTATGAATATTTCCTCCTTCACAATTGCAGAAGCCTAAAATTACTTTTCAGATTTTCTATCAGTTTGTCTTTGCATTCCATGAAATGTTGCCTCAGCCATTGCATCCTCTTCTGGTCCTTACATATCACAACCATCTTCATTGCTCTTACCTTCTTTGTGTCTTATTCATATTCTTCTATGGTCTGAAACAAGAAATTAACAATCATTAACCAATAGGAAGTTAATCAACCTGGATGGAGCTTTACCCCCCCCAAAAAAATACATAGTGAACTCATGCCACCCAAATGGCCTCTCACTAAGCACTCATGTCTTGCTCAGTGTGTAGACTGTGTGATGATACTCATTATTCTGTGGCAAGTTCATCTGAAGGACTATAAAACATTTATGTAAACATTTGATTTTTTTTTTTCATTTTGGAGTCATCTGAGCTTTGAAGAACTGCAAAACTCCCAGAAGCTGTGTGCCACAATTACTGGGAAGCAGCTGCTCTTAGAACCAAGAAATCCTGGGAATCGTTCTGGCAGTGTGTCCTGGATAGCCATCTGGACCAGCAGAGACAATCAGTTGTTCTTCCTTATTCATCACAGATACAGACTAACAATGAGGGGAAAACATTCAGGGACCTACCAGTAAATTCAGCCACTGGCTTTCAGAGCCCATTACCACGTAAATAGATGAGACATAGCATTCAGAGATTTTTTGAGGGAATAAAAGAGTAAGTTTGAGTTTGAAAAGAAGTCAGAATAATTAATAGAAATTCTTTCATTCCTGTCTTGTTTTTTTTTCTCTAATTAATATTTATGTGCACACATTCTAGAGACATTGCTATTTTCTTAAGAATACACTGTTACAAATATTGTTAGCTACAGCTATCTTTGCAAACAACTCACTGAGCAACCTAAAATTGACAGGCAACGGAGTTTCCTCTTTTCCTAAAACTAGAGACAAAACAGAGTACACTTGCTGATGGAGAACACTTATAGGCTTAAATTACAAAGAGAAATTTGGGGTATCAGTTTTTACAAATTATTATCATTATTATTACTTTTCCAATATCAGTTTACATTGAGTTATCATCAGACTGTGTTCTGGAAACGAAAGTTCATAGAGAGAAGGGAGGACAGGTGATGTTAAAAAGTCAAAGCCTTTTGTAGGAGGTAAAGCTGATGTTGGTAGTGAGTGCTGGATGTCATGGATGAGGCACTGTTAGGACAGTTGTACAACAGTAAACTACAGCCAGGACAAGTAAATAAACAGTATTCTCCTATATCAGTGTTTCATGTTACAATCCAGTTTCAATGAAATGAAATAGCAAAGAATCCCTAAGAGTTCAGAACCTTTCTATCCTTTAGATAGACATTTATACCCTTAATTACTGCAAACCAGCCTGTATTTCAGTACCATGAACCATCCCATCCACACCAGCAGGAAACCCATTTTTAGTTTGTTAGTAAGGGTCCAAACACCATTTTGATCCTCCAAGCAAGTAATTTCCCATATTTCTACAAAGAAGCTTATTTGGCAGCAATACTAAACAAAAGTCCAGTCCTTTTGTTATTTGGCATTAATATAAAGCTCAGTAACTTCCAAGTGCTTTGCAATCATTGACTAGTTATTAGCCATTTGGTGAGAGATGAGAGTGCACTCTAGTTCTTAACCTAAACTCTGCACATCAGCACTAAATGACACATGCATATGCTCTCTTATACACACACACACACACACACACACACACACACACACAGAGCGAGAGCGAGCGAGCGAGAGAGAGAGAGAGAGAGAGAGAGAGAGAGAGAGAGAGAGAGCGTATATATTCTGTTCCCAGTCTTTCTCTTCCTCTCTCTGTATTCCCTATCCATACCATGGCTGGACACACCTAATCATTGTCTGGACTCTCAGCTACAGAATAAAGTTCTCCATATTTGTAAAGTTGAATTTCACAGACCCCTCAGCCACCTCCATTCATAGAACCACCTCCTTCCTCTAACTCCCTAATGCTTCCTAGCAAAAGCCCCCCTCCCCTCTCCTTTTTATCAGTTCTACCAGTCACACAAAATTAGTATATCCTTTCTCTTATTGAATGTTTCAGCTTGGACTTCTTGTGTCTCTTAGACTCTCATTGTTGAGAGCAAATAATTCTTTTTCTTGTTTATTAATAGAACATTTGCCTTCCCCAAAGCAAGAAATAAGCAATTGGAAGTGATATTGGTGTTGTGTTCAACGTTACTTTTCAGAGCCAGTAAAAAATACATGTATTTATTCCTGCTTGGGGAAGCCTGAATTTATACATGCTTTTTTGTTAAAGGCATACATCTTTCCCTTGTATTTTCCCTGCCTTTTTTAGCAGCCCCTATTGATTTGTAAAATATCTCTACATATCTGTTAATGGAGAGAACTGGGTATTTTAGAATCCTTCCAAAGACATTGTGCAATCATTTACTCTCCATTCAAATGAGGTCTTCTAATGACATAAAGTCACCAGGTCTTCTTCATCAAGCAATTGTTTTGCTGTGCATCTTGAATAATCCCAATCTATTTTCACTCTTTGACCGAATATTGGATTAGGACCAATTACAGATGTTTACAACTCTATCAAGGGAGATTCTTGGCTCAAAACCCAAGGTCTAGTGTCAGAAATCAGATCAGTTTTAACAATCCAGTTTGTCTTTGTCTAATCATCTCTAACTTTTCTCCCATTTCCCAAGTAAGGGAACCTAATGCAGAACACAATTATTCTCTGCCACATTGTCAGGCATTAAGTTTTCTTTTGCTAGCTAGCATCAAGAATTTAATTCACAGGAGCATTCCCACAGTATCCCTTCAGACAGCAATTAATTTCTATCCATAAGGGTCTTGGTTTATAGCATTTTTACTAATTGCTTAAACCTTGAGACAGATTGGAAAGAAAGTAACACATGAGGAAATTTTCATCAGTATTCTCCATTTGAATTCTTTAACATACTTGAAATTTCTTAGAAGAATACAAGACCAAGGGTCTTCCCTTAAAACAGAGACCAAATATCCACAATAAGCATGCTTTACTGACACTGTTAACGAATTAACACTGATATGCAACAATAGCACATTCTGCTGCTTCAAATGCACACCAAATGTGCATCTCTGCCCCTCTGAGCAAATTAACCTTTATCTCCCAAATTAAGAAACTAGAATGATGTTACAAACAATTGCTCTCAAATCAATCACAATTAGTCTATCTATGTACAGTGCAATAGTTTCACATTCCAGGATTTTAGATATTTAAATCTGCTCAAAGAATTGCTACATATTTAAAATATGTCATGAACAAAAAGTCCTAAATTTGTCAAAAACAACTCCAAGGCCCACACAACAGTTTCAGCCTAATCATATAACAACTATGACCTCGAGTATACATCAGTATGCATTGCACTCATGACGGAGGGTCTTTATAATTCACAGGGCTGTGAAAACCTGAAATCTTCCCTGTTTTACTCAGTCCTCTATTTCTCTGAAAAGACACCATGACCACAGCTACTCTTATAAGAGAAAGTATTTAATAGAGATTTCCATAGTATCGGTGTTTATTCCATTGTCATCATGGCAGGGATCTACATGGTGGTGGAGAAGTAATAAAGAAGTCTAAATCCAGGTCCTCAAGCAGAAGAAAACAAGTCACAAAATCTGGATAGGGCTTCTGAAAACCTCAAAGTCCACTCCCATTGATACACTTCCTCTAATAAAGCCATATCCCCTAATCCTTTCAAATTGTGCAACTCCCTAATAAACAAGAATTTGACTCGTTGTGCCTATGGGAACTATTTTTATTCAACCACCACACTCTCTAGCCATGGTGAGAAAGACAATGAGATCCAGATGAGATCAGATAAACACCCTGCTGTCCAGAAGTCAGAAAAGATAATAAGCCAGTAAATCAGGGTCTCAAGAAGCTGTACAAAAGTAAGGAAGGCAGTTATCCTATGGAAAAGCTGTACAAAAGTCCTTTAGTTTTACTTTATCAGAACCCAGTTTTGGTTTCTGACATACAAGACTGTATCATAATACATTTTCTCTCTTTAAGTTACTATTTTTTAATTTACTATGACAGCAGGAGGACTTAATTCTAGAGTTTATATAAACTCAAAATATAACCATTACATTAATTAACTATGTAATCAGAGCATGGCACTTAATATTTCTAGTGTGTCAGTAATAATATCTATTTAATAGCCTCATGAACTGCTCAGTAAAAGGAATATAAGATGGAACAAGTGATAGGTGCTAGTGCCAGCCACAGATGATCAGTGTATTGAGTCACTGATGAGTACATCACTGTTGTGAAACCTTAACCATCATCTCTACCATATTATCAAAGCTTTCATATAAGACCCTTCCCCTACACTAATGGAGACTGCACAGTTGGGGAATAATGCAGAGATGAGAGAAAATCTGTCCACAAATCTATGAGAGACTGCATTACAATCCGTGGCGCACTTCTCTTTTGTAGATGGTCTTAAGTGATCTGGCTGCTTGTCATAGAAGTAGTGCTTAACTTAGGTCCTGTGAAGGATCTATGCCCCAGTATAGGTGAATGCCAGGACCAGGAATGGGAGTGGGAGGGTTGGGGAACAGGGGGAGGGGATGGGGGTCTTTTGGAGGGTAAAACAGGAAAGGGGATAACATTTGAAATGTAAATAAAGAAAATATCTAAGAAAAAAAAAAGAAAGAAAAGAAGTAGTGCTTATTATTTGAAATTCTCATTTAGCTGTGCTCCGTAGACTGCCCACATCTCAACTGTCTATATGTACACTGTGTTTCCAGTTTCTCTGTCTTCACATTAATTCTGACCAACAAGGTGATTACAACTGAGGTAGCAGCACAAAGAATCCTTCTGCCAAGAGCAGCCTCTGCATCTCCCAACCATTTCTAGGATCTCTCATCACCAGTTATTCTTGTGTAGTAAGAGAAGAGGCTTCACACTATCAGTTCCCCTACTGTACAGCTTCTATGTTTCTAAAGATAGGCCATAGGGCTCAACTTCCCATAGATAAAAGTGAGGATTATAATGGCACAACTGACAAGATTCTTGATTTGAAGATATCTCAGACAACCAGGAACATTAAATATTAATATCACCCTCTAGCATAAATTCTACTCCTAGAGAAGAGCCAATACACCTCCAATTAATGTGGTGTGATGCCCTCTTCAGAATCAATGTGGAAATTCAGTGGTATTTGATGTCTTGTCCTAGTTTGATATGGTATCCTAGGAGTGAAAATGAAGCTAATTTCTTGCTACTTTAGTGCATTCAGGATTCTGAACAAGTGTTTGTTTCAAGCTCCACTGGAAAGAGGAAAATAATCAATAGTAATCGAATTTAGCAGTACATACTTGCTGAAGAAATATTACAAAGGCTGGAAAACCAACAGATCAAGGAAAGGCAGATATATTTTCTTTGTGAACTGGCACTAATTATACAGCTAAAATACATCAAGTGTGTACCTTGCTTTTCTATCAAATACTTTACATACTTTCTTCTATTACTTTATCTAAAGAGTTTCTCTTGAATCTTCACTCCTGACAAGCTCTATGCTAATATCACAGAAATAAAAGTGTTGGCATTTGAGTCTGCCATCCTTTCTATCTTCATCAAATGTATGGATCCAAGAAGGCCACAATATGGAATGTTATTTCTGTTTCATAGTAGTTAGATAATAGAGAACATTACAGCCTTGTTTAAAATGTCTTATCCAAGAATACTATAAGATTATCTATAACTGAACCAAGTTCTTAACTCTAGCTGTAAAGCAGCCTAGGCCTAGAGTACTCAGCTCCATGCTACTGATAATTAGGCTTTGACTACAACCACCAATTTGTCAGGGCACAACCACAAACAATTTCTACCAGGCCCATTTCTTACCTGTTACAGCTCTTGCTACCATAAAAACTGAGTCCCTGGTCTCCCAGGTCACTCTGAGACCAGTCTGCACAGGTAGAGTGCTGACTGCAGAAGAGACACAGCTTCTGGGACAGGCAAAAGCAACACAGCTTCTAGGACAGGCCCTGTTTTTGGACTTCAGATATCTGGGCACCTTCCCTGTCAGAGGAGAGGTAGACACCCGGGAGGGCTGTGACCCCAAGAGCAGGTGAGGGAGCCATCATGTCTCCAGAGTCCTTCTGAGACCAGTCTGCTCAGATCAGCTCTCAGAATGCAGAGGGTGAGCAAGCGACTGCAGAAGCAACAGAGCATCTGGGACAGGCAGAAGCAACAGAGCTTCTGGGACAGACAGAAGCAACACAGATTCTGGGACAACCCCTCTACCCCTGTTTCAAGCTCCAGACATCCGGGCATCTTCCCTGCCAGAGGAGAGGTAACCACCTAGGAGGGCTCTGACCTCCAGAGCAGGTGAGGGAACCATCTTGTGTCTTGGGTCCCTCGGAGACTAGGCTGTGAAGGTGAGCTCACAGACTGCAGAGGCAACCCACCTTCTGGGTCAGGCCCTGTTTCAGGCCCTCATCTTCAGCCAGGAGACAGGTCTGAGTGCCAGACCACTTTGCACCTTCCCTGCAAAAGGAGAGCTGACCATAAGAGAGTACTCTGACCACTGAAGACTCAGAAGAGACCTAGACTCCCAGGACAGCTGACAGAGGCTAACAGAATCACAGGAAGGAAAGGCTCCAGCCAGAGGCAACTTTAACAACTAACAACAGAGATTACCAGATGGTGAAAGGCAAACACAAAAATCTTACCAACAAAAACCAAGACCACTCACCATCATCAGAACTCAGCACTCCCATCTCAGCCAGTCCTGGTTACTCCAACACACCCAAAAAGCAAGATTTGGATTCAAAATCATATCTCATGATGCTGGTAGAGTACCTTAATAAGGGCATTAATAACTCACTTAAAGAAATACAGGAGAACACTGCTTAACAGGTAGAATTCCTGAAAGAATCACAGGAACAACTGCTAAACAGGTAGAAGTCCTTAAAGAGGAAACACAAAATCTCTTAAAGAATTACAAGAAAACACAACAAACAGGTGATGGAATTGAACAAAACCATCCAATACCTAAAAAGGGAAGTAGAAACAATAAAAAAAAACTCAAAGTGAGACAACTCTGGAGATAGAAATGATAGAAAAGAAATCAGTAACCATAGCGGTGAGCATCAGCAACAGAATACAAGAGATGGAAGAGAGAATCTCAGGTGCAGAAGATTCCATAGAGAACATGGGCACAACAATCAATGAAAATGCAAAATGCAAAAAGAGCTTAACTCAAAACATCCAGGAAATCCAGGACACAAGGAGAAGACCAATTGTACTTATAATAGGAGTAGATGACAATGAATATCTTCAAATTAAAGGGCCAGCAAATATTTTCAATAAAATTATAGAATAAAACTTCCCAGACCTAAAGAAAGAGATGCTCATGAACATACAAGAAGCCTACAGAACTGCAAATAGACTGGACCAGAAAAAAAAAATCCCTCCAGACACATAATAATCAGAACAACAAATGCACTAAATAAAGATAGAATATTAAAAGCACTAAGGGAAAACGTCAAGTAATATATAAAGGCAGGCCTATTAGAATTACACTAGACTTCTCACCAGAGACTAAAAGCTAGAAGATCCTGGACAGATGTTATACAGACACTAAGAAAACATAAATGCCAGCCCAGGCTGCTATACCCAGCAAAACTCTCAATTACCATAGATGGAGAAACCAAAGTATTCCATGACAAAACCAAATTCATATAATATCTTTCCATGAATCCAACCCTTCAAAGGATAATGAAGGGAAAACACCAACACAAGGACTGAAACTACACCTTAGAAAAAGCAAGAAAGTAATCTTTCAACAAACCTAAAAGAAGACAGCCACAAGAACAGAAACCCAACTTTAACAACAAATATAACAGGAAGTAACAATTACTTTTCATTAATTTCTCTTAGCATCAATGCACTCAATTCCCCAATAAAAAGACATAGACTGGCTACACAAACAGGACCCAACATTTTGCTGCTTACAGGAAACCCACCTCAAGGAAAAAGACAAACAGTACCTCATAGAGAAAGGCTGGAAAACAATTTTCCAAGGAAATGGTCCAAAGAAATAAGCTGGATTAACCATTTTAATATTGAATAAAATTGACTTCCAACACAACATTATCAAAAAAGACGAGGAGGGGCACTTCATGCTCATCAAAAGTAAAATCTTCCAAAATGAACTCTAAATTCTCAATATCTATGCTCCAAATGCAAGAGCAGCCACATTGATTAAAGAAACATTACTAAAGTTCAAAGCACACATTGCACCTCACACAACAATAGTGGGAGACTTCAACACCCCACTCTCAACATCTGACAGATCTTGGAAACACAAAATAAACAGAGACACATGGACACTAACAGAATTTATGAAACAAATGGATTTAATAAATATCTACAGAGCATTTTATCCTAAATCAAAAGGATATACCTTCTTCTCAGCACCTCATGGTACCTCCTCCAAAATTGACCATATAATCAGTCACAAAATACACCTCAACAGATACAAAAATATTGAAATTATCCCATGCATCCTATCAGATCACCATGGACTAAGGCTGACCTTCAATAACAGCATAAATAATAGAAAGCAAGCATTCACTTAGAAACTGAACAACACTCTACTCAATGATACCTTGATCAAGGAAGAAATAAAGAAAGAAATTAAAGACTTTTTAGAGTTTAACGAAAATGAAGCCACAACATACCCAAAATTATGAGACAAAATGAAAGCAGTCCAAAGAGGAAAACTTATAGCACTGAGTGCCTCCAAATGAAACTAGAGAAAGCATACACTAGCAGTCTGACAACACACATAGAAGCTGTAGAAAGAAAGGAAACAAATTCACCCAAGAGGAGTAGACTGCAGGAAATAATCAAACTCAGAGCTGAAATCAACCAAGTGGAAACAAAAAGAACTATTCAAAGAATCTACAAAACCAGGAGATGGTTCTTTGAGAAAATCAACAAGATTGTTAAACCATTAGCCAGATTAACAAGAGGGCACAGGGACAGTATTCTAATTAACAAAATCAGAAATGAAAAAGGAGACATAACAACAGATAATGAGGAAATCAAAAACATCATGAGATCCTACTACAAAAGACTGTACTCAACAAAACTGGAAAACTTGGATAAAATGGACAACCTCCTACACAGAAACCAAGTATCAAAGTTAAATCAGGATCAGATTAAAGATCTAAACCATCCCATTTCCCCTAAAGAAATAAAAGCAGTCACCAATAGGCTCCCAATCAAAAAAAGCCCAGGACCAGATGGGTTTAGTACATAGTACTATCAGACCTTCAAAGAAGACCTAATTCCAACACTCCTCAAACTATTCCACAAAATAGAAACAGAAGGTACTCTACCCCATTCATTCCATGACACTACAATTACTCTGATACCTAAACCACACAAAGATCCAACAAAGAAAGGGAACTTCAGACAAATTTATGAATATCAATGAAAAAATACTAAATAAAATCCTCGCAAACCTAATCAAAGTACACCAAAAAACGATCATCCATCATGACCAAATAGGCTTCATGCCAGTGATGAAGGGATGGTTTGATATGTGGAAATCCATCAACATAATCCATGATATAAACAAACTCAAAAACAAAAACCACATGATCATCTTGTTAGATGCTGAGAAAGCATTTGACAAAATCCAACACACTTTCATGATAAAAGTCTTGGAAAGATAAGGAATTCAAAGCCCATACTTAGACATAATAAAGCAATATGCAGCAAATGAGTAGCAAACATCAAACTAAATGGAGAGAAACTCAAAGCAATCCCACTAAAATCAGGAACTAGACAAGACTGCCCACTTTCTTGCTATCTATTCAATATAGTACTAAAGTCCAGGCTAGAGCATTTCGACAACAAAAGGAGGTCAAGGGGATACAAATTGGTAAGGAAGAAGTCAAAATAATACTATTTGCAGATGATATGATAGTATATATGTGACCCTAAAGATTCCACCAGAGAACTCCTAAACCTGATAACCAGCTTTAGTGCAGTAGCTGGATATAAAATTAACTCAAACAAACAAACAAAAAAAAAATGGCCTTTCTCTAAACAAAGGATAAACAGGCTGAGAAAGAAATTAGGGAAACAATACCCTTCACAATAGTCACAAAAATATAAAATACCTTGTTGTGACTCTATCTAAGGAAGTAAAAAATCTGTATGATAAGAATGTCATGTTTCAGAAGAAAGAAATTGAAGAAAATCTCAGAAGATGGATAGATCCCCAATGCTCATGGATTGGCAGGATTAATATAGTCAAAATGGCTATCCTGCAGAAAGCAATTTACAGATTCAATGTAATCCCCATCAAATTTCCAACTCAATTCTTCACTGAGATAGAAAGGGCAATTTAAAATTCATCTAGAATAATAAAAAACCTAGAATAGTCAAAACTATTCTCAACAGTAAAAGAACATCTGGTGGAATCACCATCCCTGAACTCAAGCTGTACTACAAAGCAGTTGTGATAAAAAATGCATGGTACTGGTACTGTGACANAATCCCCATCAAATTTCCAACTCAATTCTTCACTGAGATAGAAAGGGCAATTTAAAATTCATCTAGAATAATAAAAAACCTAGAATAGTCAAAACTATTCTCAACAGTAAAAGAACATCTGGTGGAATCACCATCCCTGAACTCAAGCTGTACTACAAAGCAGTTGTGATAAAAAATGCATGGTACTGGTACTGTGACAGAGAGGTAGATCAATGGAATAGAATTGAAGACCCAGAAATGAATCCACACACCTATGGTCATTTGATCTTTGACAAGGGAGCTAAAACCATCCAGTGGAAAAAAGACAGCATTTTCAACAAATGGTGCTGGCACCACTGGTGATTATCATGTAGAAGAATGAAAATTGATCCAATCATATGTCCTTGTACAAAGCTCAAGTATAAGTGGATCAAAGACCTCCACATAAAACCAGAGACACTGAAAATAATAGAGGAGAAAGTGGGGAAAACTCTCTAAGATATGGGCATGGTGATAAATTTCTAAACAGAACAGCAATGGCTTGTGCTATAAGATCAAGAATTGACAAATGAGACATCACAAAATTACAAAGCTTCTGTAAGGGAAAAGTCACTATCAATGAGACAAATATACTACCAAGAGATTGGGAAAGGATTTTTAACAATCTTAAATCTGATAGGGGATTAATATTCAATATATACAAAGAGCTCAAGAAGCTGGACTCCAGAAATTCAAATAGCCCCATTAAAAATTGGGTACAGAGCTAAACAAAGAATTCTCAACTTCTCAGTCAAAGGGCTGAGAAGCACCTGAAAAAGTGTTCAACATCCTTAGGCATCCCAGCACTCAGGAGGCAGAGGCAGGTGGATTTCTGAGTTTGAGGCCAGCCTGGTCTACAAAGTGAGTTCCAGGACAGCCAGGGCTAGACAGAGAAACCCTGTCTCGAAAAACAAAAACAAAAACAAAAAAAAGAGAAATGCAAATTAAAACAACCTTGAGATTCCACCTTCGACCAGTCAGAATGGCTAAGATCAAAAATTCAGGTGACAGCAGATGCTAGCAAGGATGTTGAAAAAGAGGAATACTCCTCCATTGCTGGTGGGATTGCAAACCAGTACAACCACTCTGGAAATCATTCTGGTGATTCCTCAGAAAACTGGACATCGTACTACCAAATGATCTAGCTATACCTCTCCTGGGCTTATACCCAGATGATGTTCCAAATGGTAATAAGGACACATGCTCCAGTATGTTCATAGCAGCCTTATTTATAATAGCCAGAAGCTGGAAAGAACCCAGATGTCCCTCAACAGACGAATGGATACAGAAAATGTGGTACATTTACACAATGGAGTACTCTTCAGCTGTTAAAAACAGTGAATTTATGAAATTCTTGGGCAAATGGAAGTATCTGGAGGATATCATCCCTAGTGAAGTAACCCAATCACAAAAGGGGTCACTTGATATGCACTCACTTATAAGTAGATATTAGCCCAGAAACTTAGAATACCCAAGATATAATTTACAAAACATAAGAAAATCAAGAAGAACAAAGACCAAAGTGTGGATCCTTCATTCCTCCTTAGAATAGGGAAGAAAACACCCATGGAAGGAGTTACAGAAACAAAGTTTAGAGCTAAGACAAAAAGATGGACCATCCAAAGTCTACCCCACCCAGAGATCCATCCCATAATCAGCCACCAAACCCTGACACTATTGCATAGGCCAGCAAGATTTTGCTGAAAGGACCCTGATATACCTGTCTTGTGTGAGGCTATGCCAGTGCCTGCCAAATGCAGAAGTGGATGCTCACAGTCATCTATAGGATGGAACACAGGGCTCCCAATGGAGGAGCTAGAGAAAGTACCTAAGGAGCTGAAGGGGTCAGCAATTCTATAGGTGCAACAACAATATGAACTATCCAGCACTCCCAGAGCTTGTGTCTCTAGCTGCATATGTAACCCAAGATGACCTAGTCAGCCATCATTGGGAAGAGAGGCCCCTTGGTATTACAAACTTTATATGCCCCAGTAAGGGTGAATGCAAGGGCCAAGAAGTGGGAGTAGGTGGGTAGGGGTGTAGGGCATGGGGAGGGTATAAGGTACTTTTGGGATAGCATTTGAAATGTAAATAAAGAAAATACCTTATAAAAAATGAAAAAAAAAAAAAAAACTGAGTCCCCATTGACTTGACAGAAACAGTCATCCCTGTTACCCATAGCTACATACACTAATTTTTTTCTCTCACAAAATTAGTAAATAATATATGACACTCATGTTACACACACACAGAGAGACACACAGACAAACACATGTGTGTGTCTGTGTCTAACATGAGTGATGCATATTAATACCTCAACTGTTGGTATACATCTGTTCTGATCTATAACTTGAGTTATTATAGTGCTGCCCATATATATCCATATATAGAAATCTCCATGGTATCTTGGATTCTTTGTACAACTACCCAACAATGATATTGCTGAACTATATCTTACTTCCACTTTTAGTTTTACAAGGAACCCTTGTGCAAATTACCACAGTAGTTTTTTGTTTCTTTGTTGTTGGTTTTCTTTTTTTTTTTTTTTTTTTTTTTTTTTTTTTTTTTTTTTCTGAATAGCTTTATGTCAATGTTACCCAAGCTAAAATCATCTGAGAGGAGGGAACTTCAATTAAGAAAATGCTGCCATATGATCAGTCTGTAGGCAAGCCAATAGGACATTTTATTAATTAGTGGTTGGTAGAAGAGGACCAAGCCACTGTGGGTGGTGCCATCACTGGGATGCAGGTCCTACATTCCATAAGACAGGAGGCCAAGCAAACATCTAAAAGCAGCCCTCCCACTTGGCCTCTGCATCAGCCCCTGCCTCCAGCTTCCTGCCCTGTTTGGATTTTTGTCCTGCCTTCTTCATTGATATGATATAGTATGGAAGAAAAAGCCAAATAAATCCTTTCCTCCCCAACTTGCTTTTAGTCATGTTGTATCATTGCAGAAATAGTAACCATAACTATGTGGCTGCTCCAGTCTGCGTTCCCAACAGCTGTAGGTAAGCACTTCTTTCCTTTCACCTCACTAGCATTCAGTGTTGAATTCTTTGCATTATTCATTCATATTGATGTGACATAGACAAACAATTTAATTTAGTTTATTTCTATTTTCCTGATAATGAAATATCTAAACTTTCCCTTATATATTTAATGACTCTTTTTAGTTTATCTTTTGGGACCTACTGCTTTATTCATTTGCCCATTTATTGATCCTAATTGTTGGTTTGGTTAGTTAATTTTTATATGATTCAGTTATAATCTCATGTCAGATGTATGACTAGTGAAGATTTTCTATCATTCTGTAGTCTACCTAATCACTCTGGTTATCTCCATTGCTGTACAGAAGATTTGCAACTTTAGACAGTGATTTTTTTTCTCTTTATTAGATATTTTCTTCATTTACATTTCAAATGTTATCCAGAAATTTCCCCTTACCCTCCCGCATCCCTGCCCTGCTCCCCTACCCACCCCCTCCCACATAATGGCCCTGGTGTTCCCCTGTATTGGGGCATATAAAGTCTGCATGACCAAGGGGCCTCTCTTCCCACTGATGGCCAGCTAGGCCATCCGCTTCTATATATGCAGCTAGAGTCATGAGCTCAGGGGGTACTAGTTAGTTCATGGTTATTCTTCCACCTATAGAGTTGAAGACCCCTTCAGCTCCTTGGGTACTTTCTCTAGCTCCATCCTTGGGAACCCTGTGTTTCATCTAATAGCTGACTGTGAGCATCCACCTCCATGTTTGCCAGGCACTGGTATAGTCTCCCATGAGACAGCTATATCCTGGCCCTTTCAGCACTATCTTGCTGGCATATGCTCTAGTGTATATGTTTGGTGGTTGATTGTGGGATGGATCCCTGGCAGCCACAGTCATTGGGTGCATCCTTTGGATTCAGCTTCACACATGATCTCTGTAACTCTTTCAATGTGTGCTTTGTTCTTAATTCTAGGAAGGGGTGACATGTCCACATTTTGATCTTCCTTCTTCTTGAGTTTCATGTGTTTAGTAAATTGTATCTTGGGTAGTCTAGGTTTCTGGGCTAATATCCACATATCAGTGAGTACATGTTATGTGAGTTCTTTTGTGATTGGGTTACTTAACTCAGGATGATGGCCTCCAGATCCATGCATTTGCCTAGGAATTTCATATATTTATTGTTTTTAATAGCTGAGTAGTACTCCATTGTGTAAATATACCAATTTTTTTTGTATCCATTCCTCTGTTGAGGGACATCTGGGTTCTTTCCAGTTTCTGGCTATTATGAATAAGGCTGCTATGAACATAGTGGAACATATGTCCTTATTACCAGATGGAATATCTTCTGGATATATGCCCAGTAGGGGTATTGCAGGATCTTCTGGTAGTACTATGTCCAATATTCTTAGGAACAGCCATACTGATTTCCAGAGTGGTTGAACCAGCTTGCATTCCCACCAACAATGGAGGAGTGTTCCCCTTTCGCCACATCCATGCCAGCATCTCTTGTCACCTGAATTTTTGATCTTAGCCATTCTTACTGGTGTGAGGTGGAATCTCAGGGTTGTTTTGATCTGCATTTCCCTGATGATTAAGGATGTTGAACATTTTTTCAAGTGCTTCTCAGCCATTCGGTATTCCTCAGTTGAGACACCAGAAAATCAAATATCTCCATTAAAAAGTGGGGCACAGAGTTAAACCAAGAATTCTCAACTGGATTCCAGCTTCTTAAGCTCTTTGTATATATTGGATATTAGCCCACTATTAGATTAAAGATGGGTAAAAATTCTTTTCTAATCCGTTGGTGGCTTTTTTGTCTTATTGACAGTATCCTTTGCCCTACAGAAGCTTTGCAATTTTATGAGGTCCCATTTGTCAATTTTTGATAGTCCAGCACATACCATTGCTGTTCTGTTTAGCAATTTTACCCCTGTGCCCATGTCTTAGAGAGTTTTCCCCACTTTCTCCTCTATAAAGTTCAGTGTCTCTGGTTTTATGTGGAATCCTTTGATCCACTTACACTTGTGCTTTGTACAAGGAGATAAGAATGGAACAATTCACATTCTTCTACATGTTGACCTCCAGTTGTGCCAGCACCATTTATTAAAATGCTGTGTTTTTTTTCCACTGGATAGTTTTACCTCCCTTCTCAAAGATAAGGTGACCAAAGGTGTGTGGGTTAAATTTGGGGTCTTCAATTCTATTCCATTGATCTACCTGTCTGTCCTTATACCAGTACCATGCAGTTTTTTATCATGATTGCTCTTTAGTACAGCATGAGGTAAGACATGGTTGATTCCACCAGAGGTTCTTTTATTGTTGAGAATAGTTTTTGCTATTCTAGGTTTTTTGTTATTCCAGATGAATTTTCAAATTGCCATTTCTATCTTAGTGAAGAATTGAGTTGGAATTTTGATGGGGATTGCATTGACTCTATAGATTGCTTTCTGTAAGACAGTCATTTTGACTATATTAATCCCGCCAATCCATATGCATGGGAGTTCTTTCCATTTTCTTAGATCTTCTTTAATTTCTTTTTTCAGAGACTTGAAGTTCTTGTCATACAGATCTTTCACTTCCTTAGTTAAAGTCACATCAAGGTATTTTATATTATTGTGAAGAGTGTTGTTTCCCTAATTTCTTTTTTGTCCTGTTTATCTTTTGTGTGGAGAAATGCTATTGATTTGTTTGAGTTAATTATATATCCAGCTTCAGCACTGAAGCTGTTTATCAGGTTTAAAAGTTCTCTGGTGGAAATTTTAGGGTCACTTATATAGACTATCATATCATCTGCAAATAGTGATATTTTGACTTCTTCCTTTCCAATTTGTATTCCCTTAATCTCCTTTGTTGTCTAATTGCTCTGGCTAGGACTTTGAGTACTATATTAAAAAGGTAGGGAGAAAGTGGGCAGCCTTTTCTAGTCCCTGATTTTAGTGGGACTGCTTCCAGCTTCTCTCCATTAAGTTTGATTTTGGCTACTGTTTTCCTGTTTATTGCTTTTATTATGTTTAGGTATGGGCCTTGAATTCCTGATCTTTCCAAGACTTTTTTTTTTATCATGAATGGCTGTTGGATTTTGTCAAATGCTTTCTCAACATCAAAGGAGATGATCATGTGATTTTTGCTTTGAGTTTGTTTATATAGTGGATTACCTTGATGGATTTTCACAAATTAAACCATCCCTGCATCCCTGGGATGAAGCCTACTTGGTCATGATGGATGATCGTTTTGATGTGTTCTTGGATTCAGTTTGCGAGAATTTTATTGAGTATTTTTGCATCAATATTCGTAAAGGATATTGCTCTAAAGTTCTCTTTCTTTGTTGGATATTTGTGTGGTTTGGGTATCAGAGTAATTGTGGCTTCATAGAACGAATTGCGTAGAGTACCTTCTGTTTCTATTTTGTGGAATAGATTGAGGAGAGTTGGAATTAGGTCTTCTTTGAAGATTTCATAGAACTCTGCAATAAACCCATCTGGTCCTGGGCTCTTTTTTTTTTTTTTTTTTTTTTTTGGATGTGAGACTATTAATGACTGCTTCTATTTCTTTAGGGGAAATGGGACTGTTAAGTTTCTTAATCTGATCCTGATTTAACTTTGGTACCTGGTATCTGTCTAGGAAGTTGTCCATTTTATCCAGGTTTTCCAGTTTTGTTGAGTATAGCCTTTTGTAGTAGGATATGATGATG
>LR756419.1:3746-28819 GCA_902729485.2 Mus minutoides
CTCCATCATCATCATGACGAGTGACTTTATATCCATGTCCTGTTTTGCTGGTGTGCTGTTGTATCTAGGACTTGAAGTGGTGGGTGAGTTTGGATCTGGTGATGCCAAGTACCCTTGGGTTCTGTTGCTTCTGTTCTTAAGCTTACCTCCTGCCATCCCTGCCCAAGGAGACCTGGTGTTGGTGAAGACCAGAAGGGAGTGTCTGTCTTGTCCTGGGCCTTTATCAATCTCCTGCTGGTGTCTCAGGTAGCTCGCGATTGGGCCGGAACAGATGCTGAGTTCAGCTGCTCACCAGTGGTCCCGAGATCGCTAGGAGAGTCCCGCTGGAACCTGGGTGGGTGTGCAGCACCCAGGCCTTGCGCCCGCTGGAGTGGAGCGGTGTGGACCGGAAGGGAAGGGGTTCACTGCCAGCCTGTCTATCTCCCGGCTGCAGACTCTGGTCCCACTAGATTGGACTGGAACAGATGTGCGTTCCTCTTACCAGTGGTCCCGCGATCACTAGGAGAGTCCTGCTGGAAACCTGGGTGGGTGCGCAGTACCCAGGCCTTGTGCCTTCTGGAGCGGAGCGGTGTGGACCGGAAGGGAAGGGGTTCACTGCCCGCCTGTCTATCTCCCGGCTGCAGACTCAGGTCCCACTAGATTGGACTGGAACAGATGTGCGTTCTTCTTACCAGTGGTCCCGAGATCACTAGGAGAGTCCTGCTGGAAACCTGGGTGGGTGCGCAGCACCCAGGCCTTGCGCCAGCTGGAGCAGAGCGTTGTGGACCGGAAGGGAAGGGGTCCACTGCCTGCCTGTCTGTCTCCCGGCTGCAGACTCCGGACCCCCGATATTGGACTGGAACAGATCTGTGTTCCTCTTACCAGTGGTCCCGAGATCGCTAGGAGAGTCCTGCTGGAAACCTGGGTGGGTGCGCAGTACCCAGGCCTTGCGCCCGCTGGAGCGGAGTGGTGTGGACCGGAAGGGCACTAAATTTTATTCTTAAAGAAAACAATGTATAGCCGTAATCTTACATTATTAAAAATCAATNTAGGCATTATGCCTATACCACTTATTTAAGAATATAAAGCTTTGACCCAGTCCTTCTAATACCTGCTTTACAAACTGTTTAAGATGACTAAATAACATGAGTTAAGAGCTATATAGCAAACTTGTGGTTATGTTAGATTCTGATTTAATTACAATAATGTGTTTTCAGTTTATTCAAATAGAAATGTTTAAGACGAGTTAGATTCAATAATTCAGAGATACTTATCTTCAAAAGCATCAGAAATCCATAGAATGTGACATTTAATGTTATTTCATTACTAAGGATCTTTTGACTATGAGACAGGTCAGCTCCTGATAGCTTCCCCATTTCCCTTCAAAGAAGAATCAAGCATATTTACCTCCAGGCAAGGTTGTTCATTGTAGCAAGGTAGCCACTAGACAGAAATTGCTTATATCATCTGCAGACAATATATTATCCAAAAAGAACAAACAGAGACAAGATAGTTGACTACTAATCTCTGCCAAGACAGAGTAAGCAAGTCCTTTATATTTCCTGCTTCACAAAAGGTATGCTAGATGGTTCTGGACCAGGAGGCTGAAGACAGATGCTCTAGTGTTATATGAAATTAGAGGCTATCTTTATAATTGTCAGCTGTTTCTATAATTGTTTAAGCTTTGGAAGCTATGTTTGGTGCTTCCTATATACTCAGGCAAAATTTAATTCACTTTTGGATTTCTGACAGGGTTGAGGGCTAGTTATAGTCTCATAATCAAACTCAAGTTGTTTAGCATTGAAAGAGAGAATATAGAGTGGAATATATGGCTTTCAGATAGTATTACAGACTAAAATATAAACATAATTCAGGGATAGAATTATTACTCTTTAAGTTAGGAAGAATACTTTCTAATTGACAGGAAGGTAGAGTACTTTATCTAAATGACAGATATGATGGACTGGATGTTAACTGTATATCATTCTTTGTAATTTACATGATTACTATGGTTTTGTTCAATTTATGTCTGAGAGTTTTCTTTTCTTTTCTTTTTAAAATTGGGCAGAAAAGATGAGATGTTGTGCCTTCATTTTCATTAAATTCTAAAAAGTCTTTAATTTCTTTATTTCTTATTTGACCAAGTTATCATTGAGTAGAAAGAAATTAAAGATTTTTTTTATAATTTAATGACTTATACCTGGTTTAGATGCCAGAGGGAAGCAAGGACAGAGGGCATACTCATTCTCCATGTTAGAGAGACGTCTTTGCAGCACTTCCCAGGCAACACACAGTGATTTGGCTTATGAAGAATTAAGAACATCACTGAATTTGTAGCTGAGTTGGTAGAGTACATGCCTAGCATGCACAAGGTCCTGCGTTCTATCTTCAGCATTATATAAGCCAGGTATGGTGACACACTAGAAATTCTAACACCTGGGAAGAANTGCTAGGAGAATCACAAGTTCAAGGTCATCCTCAGTTTACAAAGTGAGTTTGGGGCCATCTTGAGCTACATGAGATCTTGTCTTTAAAAAGAATTTAGGCCCTCAGGAATCTGAAGGTCCATAGTCATTCAAAAGGATCAGCCCGGGTAGCATCTTGATGCTGGGGTCTCATGCTTTGTTGATTTCCATCCTCAGCTTTCTACAGCAGATCTCCTTCAGGCTGAGACTTTAACCCCTCTGTTGCCATGGATGAGAGTGTTTCTATGTGGTACTGAAGATGCTCTTGTGCTCTTGGGCTCAGTTTGCAGTTGACTGCTGATAACCAGTGAGTTTTTTTTGACAAGGCTTTTCTCAAGGCACACGCTGCTGTTTAGCATTCAGTCCTACTGCCTTATTTTCAGCTTTCCTTGATAGGCTGCCGCCCTCGCCTTTCTTCTCACCTGTATCTCCCGTTACCATTGGCAGTTTCCCCACCATCTTGTGTCAGGGCCTGCTGGTACCTCTTCATGCCAGCTGGGATGGGTTTCTCTTTGATGTGACTGTTGGGTTGCTCCATGCTCCACCTTAAGTCCTCAAGTGCTATCCCCTGTTCCCAAGGGAGCAGGCCTGGAAGAGAATAGAGTGAATTGGTCTCCTGGGGTGTGCTCAAGATGGCTATCTGCTGGGCATAGCAACTCAACAGAAAGAGGAATCAGCTGCTAAGTGGTTTCCACAAAAGCCCCAGGTGACTCTTGAGGGAGGCTCTGAAGCGGCGAGGGGTTGCCCTAAGTTTGGGTAAGAGATCAGGTCTTTATATTTGACTATTGATAAGGGCTATGTGTTGTCTGTTTGAGCCTACCCCCAATTAGATGTCAAAATCATACTGTTAAATATGATGGTGTCTGGAGATGGGGTCTTTAGAAGGTCATGTCCTGAGGGTGTGTCCTTAGGAATGAGGTCATAAAAGGAGACCCAATAAAACTTGCTCTCTTTTCTTGTGGGGGACAAAAATAGAGAAGGCACACTGGTCATGCCTGTAATCTCAGTCATTTAGGAGGAGGAGGCAGGAGGATCAATAGTGTTTGTGTGTGTGTGTGTGTGTGTGTGTGTGTGTGTNGAATCTCAGCTGTGTCACCAGACATACACCTATGATATCTTTGTATTCGCTAAGGCCCTGCCAGTGGGACCTGCAGCTGAGTCACCCACCAGGCAGGCGATCATGGGAATTATAAATGTTTCCTATTAACTGCTGTTCAGCAGACAGGGATGAGTTAGTCAGTACAAAACTGGCACTTGGTCTCACATCAGCCCAGAATGTTTTGTCATTTGAATTTTTTTTCATGGTCTCCTCCCAGGTTTTTAGATTTCTAATAAAACCAGTCAAATTCATGTTTTTTTTTTTCCTTCCCTCTAGAGCTTTCTACAAAGCACTCTTTCAATTTCCTTTTTCAGCTCAGAGAACAGAATATAAAGAGCCTCCACTGTTCATATTTGCTAAAGAAAGGGCCTCCCCAGCTGCCAGGGTGGCTGAGGAGAAAACACAATCACCACTGGAAAGAAGACAGGGCTGTTGCGCCACCATAAATATTTTAAAGAGAGCAGGGTGCTGGTTATGAGCTGAGCCAAGGCTTCTGAGGGGACGCTGGAGGGCCTGATGCAGAGAGTTAACTGGAAATGTGCTAAAACGAAAACAAAAAAGCAAACCCTAAGGAAACACGAACCATGCACCTTTTAGTTGCTTATTGGAAAAATATTTTCATTGTACATAGTTTGGTGAATGAATCAATGAATGTATGGATGGCTGGAATATGTGCTACTGGGCTTGGAAAAATATGTGCTTCCCTGCTGTCTGGGATTCTGGGGCTTAGAGGAGTCAAGTCACTGGTCCTGAGATGGAAGAGTGGAATTCAGAAGCCTTCAGGATTTCTCCTTCTGGGCACTACTGGACTCAAATAAAAGTCCGGGGCCACCATTTGTTCCAGTTCCATGCCTGTTTTCTGTTCTGAAAACACACACACACACACACACACACACACACACACACACACACGTGCATACACACACACACACACAGAGAGAGAGAGAGAGAGAGAGAGAGAGAGAGAGAGAGAGAGAGAGATTGAGCCATTTCGAATGCCCACATTTTGGGATTTGCCATGGGGTCATGGAAGGGAAAAGGGCACCCCGTGTTGACTTCCTTTCTTGGCTCCTCAGCAGTAACACACGTGACCTTGGGTAAGTTACAAGAAGCGCTATGTGCCTCAGTTTCCAAATCTGTACAAGGATGACGAAAACCAACCTACAGAGTGGGTGGGAGAAGCAGAGTCTGTAAAGTGGGGGAATAGGGGTGTTAAGTGGCTGGAAATTGTCGAGAATATGTGGCATCTGAGTTGGAGGCTGGCACTCTCCCAGTGGGGCGCCCGGTCCAACCAGAACTTTTGATTTTATTCATAATTGTCAAATATTGGGGAAAAGCCTGCTGGACTCATTCATCCTCATGTCTTCATTTAGAATTCTGGACTCCTCCACCCCTTCTCTCTTCTAAGTAGTCCTCCCCCTCTCCTTCCTCTTCCCTAATGTCCATAGAGACAAGTTTCTAGGAGTCTCAATCTGCTAAACCCAATTGCAGCTGCCTCTGACCCCACGTGTTTCCCATTCTAAATCGTCGTGTCAGACATTTTCAGCTGCTAAGCACAAAGGCCGGCCTCTGTGTGCGTGTGCGCACGCATTATGGTTTCTTTAACGTTTCAAAAACGCCTGCTCTTGGGCTGCTCTTGGGCTTTGCCTTATCCTGTGGTTTCTGACCCATTTGTTCCCCCCATTAATTGCTCTGCCAGCACTTAGCCTTCTCACTGCCACGGCTGCCCACCTTCCCTAATGTCTCTGCGTCTCCCCAAAGGCCATCCCTAATCTACTGGGCTCTCTGATGCTTTCCAAAATTGAATGGCCTCTGTTTATCTTGCCCCTCCCCGCCTTGTTCAGGGCAGTTATCTCACACGGGCGCCCATTTCCTGCTCTTATTGTTGGCTCCTGGCCAGGCATCACACATTCAGGTGAAATCCTGCCTCCTCTAGCTGAAGGGAAAGGCTGTTTCCATTCATGGAAAGCCCATTTGCCACAAAGATGCTACGCCCTCACCCTAGGTACAAGGTTCTTGGTGACCAGGGCAAGGTTGGAGAGCTCTGGTCCCTATGGATATTTGTGCTAAAATTGGGTTAAGGCAGCAACAGTGTGGTCTTTGTGGCAAGGGGAGGGAGGGGGAACTACCAAATTTAAGTGACCCGGGAGCTGGTCCCCGGTTCACTTTTCAGCCTCAAGTTATTTCGTGAATGAAAACCGTCTTCATGGCTTCGAGGCCTTGCTGGGAGGGGGGAGGGGAGAGGACTTAGAAAATGGCATCTGCTCCATAAATTTTTGATTTTCTACCTTCTTCAGGTCGGGTCGCTAGGACCTCCAGGCGAGTTTGGGTTTCAACAGGAAGGAAATGGTACCTCCAGGCATTCAAGAGAAGAATGTAAGGAAGGGGAGATTTGCTGAGGTGTGGGCAGGAGATGAAAAACATTCCCGTCTCCACAATAGCCAGAAGTTGTAAGTAGCTACTGTAGGGGCCAGGGTGAGCTTTGAGTACCCCAGGGGGAAAGCTGGAGCCATGAATGATTGATTGCAAAGGGTTCTGGGGTTTTAATAAACGGAGAGCATTTCTTCCTGTCTTAAGACTTATGCAAGTCCAACGGGTTTTGTTTGTCTGTTTCAATTGAAGTAGTTGGATGTAGGAGAACCCATTCGAGGAGGAATACAGAGCCTAAGAAGTGCATTCTTTTTCTTTTCTGCCTTCTCCGGGTTGAGCCCAAAATAGGACAGGGGGAAAGAGGACCTGAACGGTGTCATTCAGAGGTACCCCAAAGGGCAGAGGAAGCTGGTGAATGCACTGGAAGTGTGGACATGAAGTAGAGAAGCACCCTGTCAGGGGGGCTTTATTAAGCAGTCACTTTGCTCTTAAGGCCCTAAGTCTCCATTTCCTGTCAAATGATTCCCCAAACTTACCAACTAGTATATCACAGAGCCTATGTAAAGATCCAGGGGCAGGGCTATGACCACACGCTTTGCAAGGACCCTCCCAAGTTCATCTGTAGTGTGTCACCAACATCAGGGCAAGTTAATAAGGTAGAGAATCCAGGATGAGAAGTGGGTTTTTCTTCACCAGGGGCTCAGCCAAGGTACTAGATTTCTAGCCTTCAGCTGCTGTCTTACTTTACATTTGCTAGAAAGCAAACCTGACAAGGTTTTGTGTGCACACAGTCTGTCTGGGAGCTGCTCTTAGGTTGTAAAAGAAGGAAGCAGGGCCGAGAGGAGATTTGATCTCAACTACAACAGGCCTCTGGGTTTGTGCGCATATACCCTGGGTTCTCTGTGGGACAAAAAGTGGGCTCCCGCATCCACCTGGGGCTAGGGCCGCTGGGTGAGGCTGGATGCAGGAAGTTTGACTGTATGCACCCCCATGGAACCACTGGGCAGGCGTCAGGCTGTGAGAAGCCACAGGACCTGGGCTCCTGGGGTGAGGAAGGAGGAGTTTGGGGTCCCTGCAGACCTGCTGGAGTCAAGAGTCAGGCTCAAACTCTTGGGCACCACAGATGCCGCTGCCGTTAGGTGAAAGAAAATAATATAGGAGGCCTATGGTTTAAACTGCAGTTGCTGAAGAAGACTTGCCTGAGACAGGTACAGGCAAGTAAACAAAAGTTGTTGATTCACTCCGGTACTGACCGGTTGTAGAGATAGAAAAGGTAGGCAAAGAGAGTAATGGGCCATTTGGCCTGGCCTCGGCTGACTCAGGAAAACCCCCTGCGGGATAGCTGCTACCTGGGGGCTCTTGCTGATGTTTGAACTAGCCGATCCTGTGAAACCGTGCCTATTCCCCATCCCCTACCCCAATTTTCCCAACCCCCCACCCCATTCACTATATAAACTTCTAGTTTGCGAGCCTCGTGGTCAACTCTTCTACCTCTTGCATGGGGAGTGTGTCGGCCCCGCGGAGCTCCATGAAATAAACACCTCGTGTACATTGCATCAAGACGGTCTTTTGTGATTCTTCGGGTGCGCGAACTCCTGAGACTCCAGTGGGAGGTCCCCTCTGTGGACCTTACATAGGTACCGAGGAAGTGCTGGTTCTGGTGTCCCTGGGCCACACGGAGCTTCTCAGTCTTGGATACCACAGATGCTGGATATCACGGAAGATCTGAGAATGGAGCGTGGGGCTGGGGGAGCTCAAGGACAGACTCTGGCGGTGGGGGTATACGAAGGAAAAAGGGCAGGGAGGAGAGCTCTGGCTGGGTTTTGCGGGGACGAGTGTCTTTGGCTTGGTCTGGTGGATGGCTTGGGTTGGCTGGTGGCCAGGAAGGCCTTCCGATTGGAGGCTGGACACATGGCTCGTTATGGTAAGACCTACTCCATTGCTCCAGCACAGCAGATCACAATAAGAAGAGGCAGTCCATGGTTTTAAGGCGTTTATTGTAGAAAGGCAGAGAGAGGGAGAGCGCAGGGAAGTAGAGGTTGGCCATGGCCACGTGGAGAGAGGGGGACCAAGGGAGCAAAAGTAAGAGCAAGAGAATGAGAGAGAGAGAGAGAGAGAGAGAGAGAGAGAGAGAGAGAGAGAGAGAGAGAGGAGGGGCAAGCAGCTTCTTTTATAGTGGGCTGGGCCATCCTGGCTATTGCCAGGCAACTGTGGGGAGGAGCATACCTGGCTGTTGCTAGGTAACTGTGGGGGTGGAGACCAGACACAATATCAGGAGCTTGGGGATTGATGGCCACACACCTCCCTGCAGGGGGCTGTCGCAGGTGCAGGCTGTAGCTAATACAGAAGCCAGGGGCCCAGGAGGCATGGCGGAACACCCTTAGGGTCACTGGGGTTCAAGGCCTGTGCTCGACTGGAGATCAGGCTGTCTGTGCACAGCTCACGACCCCACAGTTCTCTTTTTGCAGAGAAGGTCTGGGAAATGTACTCAACAACCTCCAGCTCCAGTGTTGGCTGAGAGCTTTTTCCTGGGTCTTTAACTCACTGGCCATTCAGGCTGCCTTATGTGGGCAAGCCACCGTGAGACAACAGGTAGCCACGGGCAGCCAAATAAGTGCCTGGAGAGTGAGCCAGGAGGGAGTTGCCATGCAACTGGGATGAAGACCTTTGTCAACCTGACACAACCTGGCAAGAGAGTCTCAGTGAGGGATTGACTTGCAGGTGTGTCTATAAAGGACCGTCTTATCTGAATTGTGGTGGGAAGATTCACCCTGAGTGTGAAAAGCACCATTTTCTGAATTGGTTCCTGAACTGTGTAAGAGTGAAAAGAGTTAGTTGTGCATTAGCAAGCCCTGAAGCAGCATGCATGCATGCACGCATTTCTCTCTGCTGTGTATGCACACACAGATTTCTGTCTGCTATGCATGCATGCATGCATTTCTCTGTGCTGTTCATGAGTGCATACATGCATTTCTCTCTGCTGTATATGCACACAGGATTTCTGTCTGCTATGCATATGTGCATTTCTCTGTGCTGTGCATGAGTGCACACATGCATTTCTCTCTGCTGTGTATGCACACATGGACTTCTCTCTGTTGTGTAGGCATGCATTTCTCTGTGACCAAAGATGTGGGATGGGACCAGCTGCTTCAAGCCCCTTCCATTGTGATTTCCCTACAATGGTGGCCTATCGCCTGGAGTTGTGAGCTAAAATAAGTAAACTCTTTCCCTCCTAAGTTGCTTCTTGTCAGTTTAAAAAATTTTTAAATTAGTTAATTAAGAAAAAAAATTTTTTTGTCATAACAACAGAAGGAAGACTAGATTGGACACTGGTGTCATCTACCTTGGTCTCCTAATTTGTGTCATAGGGATCATGCCCAACCTGCAGGAGGCTTGTGAGGACTGATGACCAAAGGATCGTGTGAGTTCCAAGTGCCTGGCCCACCCAAGTATCTAATAGAAAAAGAAGCATCCGTAATAGAAATGTGCATATGCTAGCCATGCATTACAGATGGGGCAAACGGGTTCAGGGAAGGTGAGACATTTTCCTGAAATCAGAAAGAAAGTCCCTGAGTGGCAGCCAAGCCAACTCCCAACTGGTTTCCTCCCCGTCCCCCTGTTTACTACATAAAGCACAGAGAAGCATTGTAAACATAAAATGTTTGTGGTCCTAGACTTGGTAGCTCAGACCCAAGTCAAACTGACTCCTAAGGGATGGTGCTCTAAGCCCAACTCTCAAATACACATGCATTTCTCAGTCCCTTGGGCCTTCTATTTGGCTCCCAGCCCTTTGCCAGCGATTCCTAGGTATCTGCGCCTATTCCAAGGGGTGCCAGAAAGTCTCCAGACAAAATAAACTATGCCGTAAAAAGACCAAGGGCATAAAAACTCTACACTTCTTGTTCTCCTTGTAATAGTATTTTCTTTTAAAAATAAATATTTTGTAATGCTCTCTTTACTGTCCTGCTGATATACACATAAGAACCAATAAAACACTCACCTCTTTAAAAGTTGTGGTGAGATATATATAGCATTTTCCCACAATTTTAATCAGTTTGAAGAATACAGGGTTTTTTGTTGTTTCGTTTTTGCATTTTTGATGTGTGTGTGTGTGTGTGTGTGTGTGTGTGTGTGTAGGTCACAGTTGATGCCAAATGTTTTACCTTAATTCCTCTCATTTTTAAAAGTTTTCTATTCTTATACAGTACATATTTAGCAAGTTTGTCCTGTTACATTCCCATAGCTCACAGGCTAAGCTAAGAGGAAGGCCCTTGCCCTTCGTCTCTGAGGCATCTGAAAGCAAGAAGAACTGTACATTCTAAAGCTTTCCTTGTATACAACTGGGTGCCAGACTCAATTCATCTTTTTTTTCTTAAAAGCCTCCAAAGATAAAGACAGTTTAAAAAATCTAAGGTGAATAAAAATGTTGCTTATTAACCTCTCCTCTGGTACCACTTTCTCTTTTCTCCTGACATGATCCTTGATGTGAGCTCATCTTGGTGGTTTCTATCTCTTGCTCTTTTCCTTGGTCCTGCACTCACCCTCATCCCCTCCCCACCTCCCCATCTCCTCCCCCATCGCTGCCTCACCCTCCACTCCCACCCATCATCACCAAGCCTTGTCTTCCTTCCTGGAGCAGACTTCCTCCTTCAGCTGCCTCCTCTCCTTTAAATCTCTGACCTCTCACCTCCATTTGTTTAGGGACCCTTAGGGATCCTATGTGGTCACTTTCAATGCTTCTTTCTCACACGTCCTTCTAGTACATTCTAAGTCATGTTAGACTGCTCCCGTTGTAGGTTACCGTTAGTTGCCCCTTTGGCTTTCTCCAGTGCATCCTTAAGCCTTTTCTTAAAAGGGAGTGATTTTCTCTTTTGCTCCTGTGAAAGTGTCCAAGACGAAGGAGATGGGTCACCCAGATATCATGATGACTACCCAGGGCTCCTGGCTGGTGATGGAAGTGGTTGTGTCAAGGAAGCTCGGGCCCCTTCAGTCGTCCATGGCTGAGCCTAGGAGATCAGCTGCAGGGTGATCAGGGAGTGATGTCCCTCTGTCCTGAATGGCATGAGGGCACAATCAACAGCCCAATGTCTCTCCTGATGGCACTTTGGACATAGCCTTGGTGGCTTGCGGGGGGGGGGGGATAGGGCAGGCCCTCACAACAGGGTAGTGACCCTATTGACTACATTTGAAATAGGGGCCTGGTGGCTCCTGACTCTTAGCAGGCCAGAAAGTCTGGTAGAGGCTGGAGCTGAGCTGGCTGTACTGCCTTTGCCAGCATAAGGTATTTTTGTCTATGGGTCTTTTCATCTCTCTCGTGGTACACTTTAAAGGCNGCTAGCAAGTGGTTGAGGGGTTGAAAGCGGGTACCAATGTAGTACAGCTGGAGTGGCCTACAGCTGGCACAGGAGGGGAGGGGTCTGGCCAAGGTGAGTGAAGAGGCTCTGGAGAGGCCTGGTGAGAAGAGGAGGCTGGGGAGGCTGGGGAAGCAGGAGATAATGTAGAGGCAGGTCGGGGACGGTAAGGGGGAGGTTCGTTAGCTGGATCAAGAATAATGGAAGTTTCTTCCGGTTGAGATTTCATAGCTAATAGGAGCTGAGTTGGAGAGCAGGAGGAGCTTGGAGCCAAGATGAGAAAAAGCCTGGACATTGAGAATCTCCTTCCATTTTCTAGCTCGCTGGCAGTAATAATGAAGATTCTTTAAAATGGTAGGATCAAAAGTGCTGTTAGGCGGCTCCTTGGAGTCGTTATCTAACGAGTCATGGGACCAGACTTGAAGAGAAGCCAGAAAGTGAGGCCATGTAACAGACAACTTGTTGGGATGATGTTAAAGCCCGTGGGCATAACCCATGTGTTTCCATGCCGGCCGGGTGGTGGCAGAACTGCGAAGTCGTCTGGGCCTATGTGGTGGGACTGCGAACACCGAGTCTGGCAGTACCAAGGTTAGAAATAAGCATCACAGACCCGAACACCTCACACCAGGCAGCAGGTCTCCCGTGGGAGGTTTACCGGGAGGGGCGGGAGGGGCGTCAGAGGCGGCCTCCAGGAGAGCATGGAAGGAAAGAGAGGGAGTCTTTTTATCTGGGCTAAGATGCATGCGCAAAGTGACGTGCTAGGGGTGGAGCATGGCGCATATGTGAAGGGACAGACACAGGAGCTACACTGTCGCCTTGAGTTGATGTGTCTCGTTGCTGGGTCCGGGAGCTGGCTCTAAAGATGCCTGATGGCTGTGCTGTCGATTCCGGGCGTCCGCGGATGCGCGTGATGCTAAGGATCATCCCTGACATGGCTCTGTGGGACACTGCCGTTGCAAGCACGGTTCCTCACTTGTCAGCTCAAAGCATGTTTGTGAGAGCATAATGCCAACCAGTTTATTTAACTCACAGTTTGGGGGATTTAGGATCACTGCACCAACATCTGCTCTGGGGTTCTCCTTGATGGCTTAAAACACAGCAGAAAATAGCAAGGAAGGGATCCCTCATGCAGAGACCCTAAGAGTGTGAGGTTACTTTGCTGTATAACTTAGTGTGAGCTTCATTAGTGTTCCGGGGTTGAGAGGCCCACCTCATAAAGGTTCTGTTACATCTTAGCATTTCCACTGGGGACCAGGCTTCTAGCAGAGACAGACATTTTGTGGGACACAGACCAGCAGTGAAAGGGCTACAAAGGTGGCCTCCCTTGTAGCTAAACTGTGTACTTTTCTGATGGTCGTGGCCAGTCTCTCACCCCACTGAACTGAAAGTACCTTGGTATGAGCCTGCCGTTTCTCTAACGACAATCTGAGGTCCTGGGTCAGCAGATAAGGCCATGTATGGTTTTGCCAATTCTGTGAGGCTCTGGACACCTGCTGTTTGGGGCCATTTGATTGAATGTTCTAGATCAGATTTCAGGGAAACCAAAAAGGCCAGCAGGGATTGTGGCTTTCCTGAAAATGCTGTCCAAGGAAGTCCCCCAGTTGCCTTAGAGAGTGGCCCTTCGTTCTGGCCTCTATGCTCAGTAAAACCAGGAAGTTAGACTTCACCAAGGACTTTTCCAAAATTGAGGACATAATCTCTTGTGATCTATGGTGTTTGTTGTCTTGTCTTTGTTTTACTTTTTAGTGCCCCATGAGGCTAAGCATAGTCTCCTCTCAGGTTGGCCTCCGGGGGTGGGGTGGGGTGGGGTGGGGTGGAGAATGTATCCTTCCAATAGTTAATGGGTTCAGCAAGGTTTTAAGGCTTAGTGCTGTACAGGATGGCACTTAAGCCTCCTTTCAGCCCCATGGGAGGGCCAGATGCTCTGAGCTCTGCCTCTCTTGCAAACCCTTGGCCCTGGCTACAGTGTGAATCTGCAAGGGGTCTTTCTACTGTCCTAGTGGTAGGGCTGGGTTCCTCGTAGACACACAGGCACAGGAGTTGTGGATCAGGGAATGGAATTTCAGTGAGTCCCTGGAAGTCATTCAAGCCATTATCATTCGGTTTTTTATCTGTAGTTTATTTAGGCACCCTGTGTGCAAGGATTTCCCTAGTGCAGAGCTTGCTCAAGGAAGCACAAAGCCCAAGGAAAGGGGCGGGGATTACACTAGAATGTGCACCTTTACAGAGAGGTGGCAGAGAGGTGTGAAAAATGTTCCATGAGGGCTTGGTGTGAGAAACTGCCTTCCCCAGACTCCCCATATTGAAGAATCAATGCCAGAAACTTGTCACAATCCCAGCTATGCCGTCGACTATTGGTCCCAGTCAGCTTGGTGGGAGAGGGTGGTGGGTTGAGCTGCCCTGAACTGAGACAGGAGAATAAGAAGCTCACAGGCTGGCCTGGCAGAAACAAGAGAGAGCCTGCCTTACCAAGGTAGGAAAGGGGAACGGACTCCTGAAAACTGTCCTCTGATCTTGATTCGTGCACAGTGGCAGATGTGCACCCCCCCCACACTCTCTCTCTCACACAAGTACAAAATAATGAGAAAAAGAAAGAATTATAGGTTCTCCTTGTTAAACTCCACGGGGTCCTTTAGAGAGATGCAAAGCCAGTGTCTTTATTTTGTGTTGTTATTACAGAAAACCAGAGGCTGGACAATTTATAAAGAGCGGGTCTGTTTGGCTCAGAACTCTGGGAAAGCCAAGCGCACGGTGCTGGTATCTGTTGGGTCTCTGTGCTGCAGAATAACAAGGCAGATGGCATGAGGATGTGGGGGAGAGGGACAGAGACAGGAGCTTGGGGACAGGGATGACTTAGATTTGGATCTGAACCTATTCCTGTGATTATCAATCCACATCTATGCTGGAGGTATTACTCTATTCCTGAGGGCCAGGTCCCCAGGCCCTAGTCACCTCATAAAAGTCTTCTCTCTACAGATCAGGAGGAAATCCCAGGAGCTGGAGGGAGTTAGGTAGGGGAGGAAGGGAGGAGGGCAGGTTGCTTGTGCACAAAGTGAAGAAGCCCTGAGGTCAGTGTGTGCTTTGATCATCCTTATGCCTTGGAACCTACAAAACAAAATAAAACCTCCGTTGGGTCTAGAAAGCTTGTGCTCAGTTGCTGGCTGAGTAGCCCCAGGAAGGCAAGGCATAATTTTAGGTGCTGCTGAGATTCTGAGGGTGTGGCAGCTGGTTGTCAGTCAACCACACCCTCCCACAAAACTCTCCCAGAGATATCTCTGCATCTGCATGAACAACGCGGGGCTATTGTTGGAACTGTGGTTGGACCCACAGAGGACCCCATGGCCACAAATGAGTCAATTCGCTTCCCCTTCCCCATAAATTTCTGTTAGCTGGCAGATTAAATAAGAGAATGAACGGAGGATACCCGTCACAGGACAGCAGTGTTGGTAGGGGGGATTCTGGAGAGAGGTGGCCTGTTTCTGCCTCTTGTTAGCCATGGGATCTTAGACAAGTTACCTAACTTTGCTGGAAGTCAGTTTTATCCTCTGAAAAAAAGAAGATAACAGTTTTTCACTTCGTGGGTTGTGGGAACGAGATGAGACAATCCAACACAATGGCTGTTATGCTCAAAGTGGGCTGCAGGGGGCAGCATCCTCACAGAAATCTAACGAAACCTGGCGTTTCAGAATAAGGTGTTCAAAAGTACCGCACAGGGATACAGAGAGGATCGAGAGGATCGCGGCATCACCAATATAAAGGACCGGTGGGTGGGCGCAATAAAGCAGGATCAAGAAAAAGCAGAAAATTTCAATCAAAAGGCCCACGTGCACTTTACGGTGAACACGAGAAAACGAAGGCTTCCCGTTGGAAGCGGGACTACCGCTCTGCTGTTTTGGACATGGCTTGGAGAATACCTGAACACAGGACAGGTTGCAACTGGAGACCAAATATCCCGAGAGAAGCTGAGAAGGGAAGAGCTTGCAGGACACGTGGGGCCGGATGCCAGCACAGTCCCTCACTAGATAGAAGACTTTAAATGGCTCGGGTCACGTAGAGTAGGATGCTGACAACCAGCCAGAGAAGCGGCCATTACTCTTCATTTCATGCCAAATGCCCTGATGCCCCTTTTGATTTGCTCTGCTTTCCTGAAGGACACTTTCCTCGGTTCTCTGGCATAAAGCACCCATCACTACTTTGTGCTCTTGAGTATGGTTGAGACTCTACCTCCTGGACCCTGTAGACATATTTTGGGACCATCATTAACCATCACTAAAAAAGTCCTTACAGTTCACCGCATATTATTTTGTTTTATGCTGTTTTCAACACAACAGTTGGAACCTCAACCTTATTCTTTAGCCCCTTTCTGCTTCTCCCTGGATTTAAAGAATTTCTCACACCGCAGGTGAAAACTGACCCTCTTTATCATGGTTAACTGGCAATGCCCTGCACAGATGTGCCAGCGTGAAAGAATTTTAGGGCTGACGGATGGGTGGACTCTGATTTCTCTTTTTGAGAAAACATGGTGGAAGTGCCTTCTCGGTAGCTTGCTGTCTGTGGCGGCAAATGGTTCACTACCGTGGATGCCCAACTGTTTCTGAGTTACAGAGGTGAGCATGTAGAATTTAGACAGATGCTACTTGTCCAAGTTCCTCCAGAGTCTGTGCCTACTTACCTTCCCTTCCCTCTTCAAAGTCTCAGGGATTCCAGGTTGGCCCCTCTAACTTGCAGTGTAGCCGAGGATGACCTTGAATTCCTAATCCTCCTGCCTCCACCTCCGAGTGGCATCACAGGTATGCTTAGTTTATTAGGTGCTGGGGATGGAACCTTGGGCTTCGTTCACACTAACTAGGCAAGCACTCTGTTGACTGAGTGGCAGACAGCTCAGGGTCTGTGGCAGGAACGGAGGAACTAGAGAAGCAGACAAATTCTAACTCTATGCCTAAGTGTATGTGACTTTGGCCAAGTTCATAACCTGTGGTGACACAGTTCTTCCAACACAGATGAGATCATTCTCAGTTCACCTCTCCACGTTGCTGCTAGGCTGAATTCATATTTGTAGGACACCCAGAACAGGTGCTGGGCAGTCACTGAGCCCTAATCTGTTGTTTTGTGTCATTTTCTGGGCTGGGATTTGGTGAGCTAAATGTGGGAGAAGCCGAAAGATGCCTGGGATGCGAGAAGCCAGATGACAACTTTCATCAGTGGATGATGGCTTTGCTGAGATGAGCTGAGTACTTGAACCGATACATATCCGAAGACTTCTTTACATAGAAATACGATTGTTGTGAAAAGAATGAAAAAATTGTATAAAATAAAAAAAAGAACTTTCAAAAATAGAATTTATACCAGATGCACTGACATCCAACCTGCCATCTCAGCATTGACTCGGGTGCTGGGGCAGGGGGACTGCTTTGAGTTCCAGCCAGTCTGGTTGTTCCACAAAGCAGGTTTGAAGGTAGCCCAGCCAGAGGGCATGGCAACATCCTGTGCTCCTATCCCAAGTTGAATGCCCTTCCTTCCTTCCTTCCTTCCTTCCTTCCTTCCTTCCTTCCTTCCTTCCTTCCTTTCTCCCTCCCTGCCTCCCTCCCTCCCTTCCTCCCTTCCTCCCTTCCTCCCTTCCTTCCCTCTCTCCCTCTTTTACTTCTTTCTTTTATTTTTTTAGTACTGGAGAATGAACTCAAGAACCATTAGAGTACTCAGGGAAGAGATGCTTCAATTCTCCCTCATCCCAGAGGCATGCACTGGCCTTGGATGTTTCTGTTGGGAAAAGGTGAATAATTATGATAATTTATGGTGGTTTCCCTTTGACAAAACAAAGAGGGTTTTGTGAGTCTGGCACTATCAATTGTTCATAGACACAGAGCACACATTTTTTTTTCACACAGATAGGTACTGCAGATGTTTCAGGCCACCAGTGGGCCGGTAGCACACTTGAGGTAAGTTCTCTGTAGTGCTGCATAGGTAGCAGAGATTTTAAGTCGTGAGATAATCTGAGTTGTTCACCTCTAATCTCACTGAGCCACTGGGGCAGACTGGGGCCATCAGGGAGATATGGTTTCCAGAATAGACTGGGATCATCTGGATCTTTCCGGCACCCTCTCTGGCTCTCTGTCTGCTTGCTCCACCTTTCTGTCAAAGATTTTACATTTGTCTCATTCTTGTTAGGTGGGTTGCCTTTACTGACAGCTTCCTAAGGTGCAATAAAGAAGCCACTTAGTTTCTTAATAGATGAATTTGGACTCCTTTCTTTCCTCCCTCCCCTCTCCCTGCTTCCTTTCCCCCTCTTCCACTAGAGAACACTGGGCTCACAAATCCAGCCCTAATTCTAAGTTTTGAGACAGTGTTTATTTATATGGCCCAGGTAGGTTTCAAACCTGTGATCTTTGTGGCTCAGTCTCTCTGGCAGCTGGGATTAATTGCGGGCAGGCCACACCTGGACTGCTCCTTTCCTGAAGCCCGTTTGCTTCCACGGGAGGATGAGGGCCATTTCTCTGTCAGGCAGCTGCAAATACTAGAAAGTTCATTTTAAACAGAACTGTTGGCTCACATGAGTAGAGATGATCCCATTGTAGACATATGGGGATTCAGGATTCAAAAGTCCTCCTTGGATCTGATTTTTTCCCTCCTCATTTTAAAATTTTGTTTTTAAACACTATCTATCTATCTATCTATCTATCTATCTATCTATCTATCTATCTGTCTATAATCTATCAATTATCTATGTATTAATCTCCTGAGAGGCTCTGCCAGTGCCTGGCAAATAAAGAAGTAGATGGTCATAGTCATCCATTGGATGGAGCACAGGGTCCCCAATGAAGGGGCTAGAGAAAGTACCTAAGGAGCTGAAGGGGTTTGCAGCCCCATAGGAGGAACAACAATATGAACAATATGAGTCCCAGAGCTTCCTGGGACTAAACCACCAACCAAAGAAAACACATGGTGGGACTCGTGTCTCTAGCTGCATATGTAGCAGAGGATCGCCTAGTCGGGCATCAATGGAAGGAGAGGCCTTTGGTCCTGTGAGGTTCTATGCCCCAGTATAGGAGAATGCCAGGGCCAGGAAGCAGGAGTGGGTGGGTTGGGGATCAGGGAGAGGGGGAGGGGATAGGAGATTTTCAGAGGGGAAACTAGGAAATGTAAATAAAGATAATATCTAATAAAAAATAAAAATTACCTATCTATTATCTATCTATCCATCTATCTATTATCTACTTATCATCTATCTATCTGTAATCTATCTATCTATCTATCTATCTATCTATCTATNAGCTGGAGTTATCACAGAGAAAGGAGCTTCAGTTGGGGAAATGCCTCCACAAGATCTAGCTGTGGGCATTTTCTCAATTAGTGATCAAGGGGGAAAGGCCCCTTGTGGGTGGGACCATCTCTGGGCTGGCAGTATTGGGTTCTATAAGAGAGCAGGCTGAGCAAGCCAGGGGAAGCAAGCCAGTAAGAAACACCCCTCCATGGCCTCTGCATCAGCTCCTGCTTCCTGACCTTCTTGAGTTCCAGTCCTGACTTCTTTCAGTGAACAGCAATGTGGCAGTGTAAACTGAATAAACCCTTTCCTTTCCAACTTGCTTCTTGGTCCTGATGTCTGTGCAGGAATGGAAACCCTGACTAAGACAGATCCTATTGCTGTACTTCTCAGCTCAGGTTTGTATCTCTGGTCCCTACCTTCACCATGGATTTAGTTCAGTGTCTCCAACTGGCTTTTAAAAAAATTATTATTATATATTTTCTTCATTTACATTTCAAATGCTATCCCAAAAGTCCCCTATACCCTCCCCCCAGCCTGCTCCCCTACCCACCGACTCCTACTTCTTGGCCCTGACATTCCCCTGTACTGTGGCATATAAAGTTTGCTAGACCAAGGGGTTTCTCTTTCCAATAATGGCCGATTAGGCCATCTTCTAATACATATGCAGCTAGAGACATGAGCTCTGGGGGTTCTGATTAGTTCATATTGTTGTTCCACCTATAGGGTTGCAGACCCCTTCAGCTCTTGGGTATTCTCTCTAGTTCCTACAGTGGGGACCCTGTGTTCTTCCCTATAGATGACTGTGATCATCCACTTCTGTATTTGCCAGGCACTGACAAAGCCTCACAGGAGACAGCTATATCAGGGTCCTTTCAGCAAAATCTTGCTGATGTATGCAGTAGTGTCTGTGTTTGGTGGCTGATTATGGGATGGACCCCCCGGGTGGGACATTTGAAAAAATGTCCAACATCCTTTATCATCAGGAAAATGCAAGTCAAAATAACCATGAGAATGGCTAGGATCAAAAATTTAGGTGACAGCAGATGTTGGCGAGGATGTGGAGAAAGAAGAACACTCCTCCATTGCTGGTGGGATTGCAAACTTGTACAACCACTCTGGAAATCAGTCTGGCAGTTCCTCAGAAAACTGGACATAGTACTACCAGAGGATCCAACAATACCTCTCCTGGGCATATACCCAGAAGATGTTCCAACTGGTAATAAGAACACATGCTACACTATGTTCATAGCAGCCTTATTTATAATAGGCAGAAGCTGGAAAGAACCCAGATGTCCCTCAACAGAGGAATGGATACAGAAAATGTGGTACATTTACACAATGGAGTATTACTCAGCTATTAAAAACAATGAATTTATGAAATTCTTGGGCAAATGGATGTATCTGGAGGATATCATCCTGAGTGAGGTAACCCAATCACAAAAGAAGTCACTTGATATGCACTCACTGATAAGTGGATATTAGCCCAGAAACCTAGAATACTCAAGATACAACTTCCAAAATACAAAAAATTCAAGAAGGAAGACCAACTTGTGGATACTTCATTTCTACCTAGGATAGGGGGTAAAATATCCATGGAAGGCGTTGCAGAGACAAAGTTTGGAGCTAAGACAAAAGGATGGACCATCCAGAGACTGTCCAACTGGCGTTTGATCATGCTTGCTTATATATCTCAGTGCAGCCCACACGGCACATCAAAGAACCAACTCATGCTCTTTTGTTTGTTTGTTTGTTTGTTTGTTTTGTTTTTTCGAGACAGGGTTTCTCTGTATAGCTCTGGCTGTCCTGGAACTCACTTTGTAGACCAGGCTGGCCTGGAACTCAGAAATCCACCTGCCTCTGCCTTCGGAGTGCTGGGATTAAAGGTGTGCGCCACCACTGCCAGGCCCAACTCATGCTCTTGACCTCATCACTGTGGCTCTTGAGTTGTTGACCTGCCTTTGAGGTCCCCAAACTGCACTGATGCTGTGGCCCCAAAACTGCACTGATGCTGTGGCCCCCAGACTGTACAGATGCCCTTCCAGCTTCCATTCTCATTGGATGACAAGACCATTTCACCAACCTCTTCTGCTTCCTTCAGCCTGAGCCTTGCTGGGAATCCTGGGCTGCTAAGGATGGTGGCATTCTGAAGTCCTACCCTTTGGTCATATATCAGCTGCAAGTCTCCCAAGCTGCATGGACTTGAGGAACCTAATACAGCTCCCAAGCCCCAGTCCCCTCATCTATAAAATACAGTTTTTTCTTTTGAAAAACAGTTGTCCTTTATTTTATGTGTATAACTTTTTTTTTTTAGCTTGGATGTCTGCGTATGTCACCATTGCCTGTGGAGGCCAGAGAGGGTATGAGATTCTATGGAAGTAGAGTTACAGTTGGGTGTAGACTATGCTGGGGTGCTGGAAATCACACCTTGGTCCATTAGAAGAGTGATCCTAACGAGTCTTAAGAGTCCTCAGTGTTCATCATCAGAGAGACTTCGTCCAGCAGCTGATGGGAGCAGATGCGGAGACGCACAGCCAGACATTGGGCAGAGAGAGAGAGAGAGAGAGAGAGAGAGTCCAAATTGGAGATCTCCATTGAGTGCCTGCCCCTGGAGCTTGGGGGAACCCAGTGCAAGAGGGTGAGGAAGAATTGCAGAAGCCAGAGCATTCAAGGACATCAGGAGAACACAGTCCACAGAATCAACTAAGCAGGGCTCATAGGGGCGCCCAGAGCCTGAAGCAGCCGTCACGAGCCTGCATGGGTCTGGGCTAGCTCCTCTACAAGCATGTTATGGTGGTTAGCTTGGTGTGTTGTGAGACCCCTAACAGTGGGACTCAGGGTGTCTTGACTCTTCTTATTCCTCTTAGGACCCTTTTCCACCTACTGGGTTGCCCGAGCTAGCCCTGATATGAGGGTTTGTGCCTGGTCTTGTTGTAACTTGCTATGCTGTGCTGATTTAGTTTATACAGCTGGGAGATCTGTTCTTTCCTGAACAGGAATGAAGGAGTGGGTCTGGTGGAGAGGGGAGGTGGTGGTTGCAGGTGAGGGGGATGTGGTAGGAGTGGGAGGGGAGGAAGGGGGGAATCATGGGCTTAGAGGGCAGGAATACTGCCGTCAGGATGTATTGTATGAAAGAAAAGAAAAAAAACCAAAAGAGTCTTCTGTGTATTTCATCACTGAGCAATCTCTCCTGCTCTTCCAGTTATTAATTACTTAATTAGACAATGTTTCATGTTTCATTTTAATGGAAACCTCCTATTCCCTGATAAAGGATCCCAACTTTTTTTTTTTTTTTTTAACATTGTGTAGGTCTGAAGTTTAAACGTGTCACTTGGATGGTCTCCTTTGTGCTCCTCTCTGGTCCCACGCCACTAATTTAGTCCCTAACCCCCAACTCTGTCTGTGTATGTTCTTTCCACATAGCTGTGATTTAGGGAAAATTGGCCAACTGACATGCCACTTTCGCACTTGTACAGTATCGTATTGCCTGACAGCCATGTCTGTAGCACCTGTAATCCTCCCTGGCTCAGGTGTGTAATTATATACCTCTGTTCTGCTCTGCCTGCCACAGTCCCCCTGCTAGATCTTGGTCTGTTTCTTCCTCACCTTCTGGTGACCTATAAAGGAGTTGTTACTGGGTAGGTGGATTTCTCAGCGTTGAGGCAATTGCATTAAGAGCGATCGTTGGCCCATCTAGAAGAGCCATGAGCCAGTGGGTGTGTGTTGAGTTGTTTGTGGGGCTGGTCTTCACTGTGTATGGTTGTGCAACCCCACATGATGTAGTGGTTGGAAGCAGAGAAGGGATACACCTAGTCAGGTAGGCTGTGTCTGTTATAATACTCATGAACTGAAGAAATGGGTTGTGATTGAAATTAAAACTGATGCTGATTTATATTTCTTAATTGTAATAACCAAATTCCAAGTGCTGAGTAGAACGTATAGATTGGCATGGGCTTCCATCTTGACACAGATGAAGAACAGTTTCAGCACCTAGAAAATTCTGTCCAACTGTGCTGCTCTGATATGGGAAATGGGGTGGGAATACAGAAACCTCTGCCAAGACTGCTAGGGGTAAAAACAGAGCCTTGTTCCCTTAGATACTGTTAAGGGGAAAGTGGCTTAGTGCCTGAAGGGTAGGCACTGTGCACAGTAGGACACAGTAGCTAAGGACCATATAAAAATGACTGAAGCACCTTTATGCTATGTGGGAAGGAAGGCTCATCCTTTGGGGAAAGCACAGTCTTGAGAAGAAAGGCAGATGGGAGCCCCCAGAACACATGCCTTACATGAACTGCTTATGTAGATGGTTTCATTTAACCTTAAGGGGATGCTCTATCACCTACACATTATAGAGGGGAAACCGGGTCTCAGAAAAGGATGTCCAGCTGGAGGCTTTTTATTGCTCTGTCTTGCTTTAAGTCAGACATGAGGAAGCTGAGCATTGGGACCTAAAGCAGGCCAAGTTCGTGGAAGGATGGTGGCTGGCTGCTAACAGGACTCAGACTGGGGCACAGGACAGCTCTTTGGCTTTCAGAGAGAACAGAATGGACCAGACAGGTCTGGACAGGATAGCCTGGTTAACCTTATGATGGAATCAGAAGTCTTGGGGCCATGAGGATACAACAGTAAAGTGTTCTCTAGATTGCAGGCTCCTCTGTGGCTAGGACTGTTCCACAGAGATTACGGGCCTGCATTCTGAGGCGTTCACTCCCCTCAAGTTCTCCCCTCAAGTCCAGAGCTGTTTATCATTTTGCCACCCACGGCTGAAGGGACCTGTCCGTAAAGTGACCACCATCCTATGGTGGTTATTCCTGCCTTCATTATCTTCGAAGCCTGAGGTATAACTGTCACTCTTAACATAAGTAGACCCTCAATAAAAAAGTGGGTTCAATTCTTTTTAAGTGCTGGGGTTGAACCCAGAACCTGGTACATGCTAGCCATGGTACTACCACCGATCTATATTCCAGAACCTAGAATGGAATAGAGTCTAGTTATGAGGGCTAGGAAGTATCATGCAAATGCCTATGAGTATGAAAAGAAAGAAAAGGACAGAGGCCTGTAATTGGCCAATAAGTGCCAAAATTTACTCTGGCCCACCAAAATCAATAATTATTTTTGTTACACGGGGACACCCACAGATCTGTCCATTTACTACAAGCATGACCTCTTGACACCATCAATTTGTGGCTGCTGATTTTGTGAATGTTAGGGCTGGCTGTCACCAGATGTCAACCTGTGTGTGAGAATTCTGTGTTCTGTACAGACAGAATCCTTATGCCAGTCAGCTTTCTGTTACTGTAACACACAGCTAAGACAAATCAACTTTTTGCTTTTGTGTATAGGGCAGAAGATTCAGTTCATGGCTGGTTGGCCATGTTGTCTTTGTTGGCAATGCTGATATGTGGTGACATTGATCACAGTCCCTGTGATGAGGGAGCTCACTGTAGTGGGGAATGTGTGGTAGAGAAAGCCATTCACCTTGTAGCAGCCTGAAAGCAGGGAAGAGTAGCAGACCAGGATCCTGACGAAGTTCCACCTGTCAAAGCTCTGACCGCCTCTCAACAGCGCTAGGACAGCAAAGCTTTTAACACCTGCTTGATAGCAGTAGGCTAAGACTATCCAATTCACTGAAATAATCCAGTATTCTGAAAATGATTCAATTTTCAAAATTGGGCAAAATTTCCGACCTTTAAATCCATACTGCCCTACAAATTGGCACATGGACATTTCTTCAGGTCTGGCCAGACCTCTGTTCTGTGTGTACTTGGTAATGGTAGGAGGCTTTAGATAGAGAATCGGTTTTATTTTGAGCATATATATATATATCAGGATTAAATTCAATGTCACAGGCACTGTGATCAATGTCACCACATATCAGCATTGCCAACAAATGACAGTGGATATTTATGGTAGATGCTCACCCTCACTAAGAAGTACCTTTTGAGCAAATTATAGGCCTTATTAGAGCCTAGTTCCCAAGCTAAAAGCAGACTGCTTCCAGCAGATCCATTCTAGAGAGTTTGGTTATTAGATCACACAGGCTGATGGATTTCTAGGATACTGACTTACCAAAAAGTAAGGCTTCTGGGCTTGAAAGATAGTTCAGCCATTAAAGGCTAGGCTCACAACGAGAACTTCAAGAAGTAAGGCTTCCTGCAATGGGTCCTTTAGTTGAGTTGAGAGCTAAAAAGTAGAGTAGGTAAATCCTGCCTTCTGTTCTGTGTGTGCATATATGTATGTATGTGCATTATATGAAAGAGAGATATGTGCTTCAGTGACACAGACATACTTGTACGGGGCTCGGGCTTGGTGTCTACTTGAGCTGCCTTTGCATAGTCCTGTCACTCTGTGTGGCTTCATGAGGAAGCCCAGGCATTGTTAAATCATATCCCCTGGTAGAGAACACAACGGCAGCTATTCCCCAGTATTGATCTCTGGTCTTGAGCTGAGAGCAAGTATTTGTCTTCCAGTCACAACCCACCTTATCAGCAGGGCCAGTGTTGCCTGGAGGAACCTTATCACTGGGCCTCTGAATATCAGTCGTCTGTCTT
>LR756438.1:3340-33859 GCA_902729485.2 Mus minutoides
CTGATACCATGCAGTGTCTGGGCCCTGGAGATGCATGGAGCCAAGCCCAACCCAGAAGCTCAGTGGGAGACACTCAAAGCCACCCCACTCTGTTTCCTTGCTTATCTACTAGGTTTTAGTGAGGAACATCCTCTCTAGTCACAAATACTTGATCCCAATCTGGTGCTACTCTTTTTGAGAGTCTTAGTGGGGATAATTTCAATGCAGGAGTTTTTCTGGAGAGTTTGGGCACTTCCTGGTGGATCACACGTGCACCCACCCAGGAGCTATCTGAACCCTCAAATGGAACACACACACACACACACACACACACACATACACACACACACACACACACACACACACATATACACACACTCACACACCAGTTTATTTTTAAATGCCTTGGCTACTCCAAAGCCTGGGCATTCCAAAACTGTCCCCTGCTACAAAATTCCCCAATTTTGTATTGCTATTGGTCACTTATACAAATTTTTACATAGCTCATTGGCTTTATATCCTGCAGCTCCTACATCCATCCATATCCCACCACTTCATGGAAATTTCTCCTACTCCTCCCCTCTGCTCCCTAGCCATGCAATTCTAAGGGTCCCATCCCATCTCCTATGCTCAGTCATTGGCTACTGGTAAATATACTGATTCATCAAAAACCAATTGGAGACAGGGACCTTTAGCATTTGGAAACACAGATTCCTGATTGAATCAAAGCATTAGAACCAATCTCCAACAGGAGGTATGCCACTAGACTTATGCTTTATGAGTTTAAGAACTTGTACCATTTAGAATCCACTCTGTTTCATGTTTGCAGTTCAAAATGTGAACTTTCAGCTGCCATGCCTCCATTCTCTGATCATGAATCCATGTACCTCTAAAATGATAAGTCCAAATAAAGTGTATTTACAAGTTGCATTTGTCACAGTGTTTTATCATAGCAATATAAAAATAAGTAATGCATAGATAATAATACAATAAAAAGCAGAAATCACTTGTAGTCTGATACTAGAACCCTAGAGTAGGTCAATGCTGAAAACCAAGTGTCACTCAGCTAAATGACAAATTGACAAGTGGGATAACAGCAAGTATCCAAGCACACTACCCCTAAAAGATGAGTCAAGACATATAGACCAAGAAATACCATAAACATTCTAAGTCTAAATGTGTAGATCCCGTTGCAAAACACAAACTACATGAATAGCCAAGACAGTACACATTTTTCTCAAATCAGCACTTTATAGAATAATATTCTAAGCAACTTAGCTGGTATATAAGAATTTGAAAATGGCAATTGTCAATATTTCCAAGGAACTCAAAGATAATTAAAAGAAAAAAATGTCTGAATGAAGACAATGAAAAAATCAGTTAAATAAGGTAATGAAAATGCTCAATGTGTGAAAAAATTTTGAGATAGAAACTTAAAAAGAAATCAACCTGAAATAATAATGTGTGTGTGAGTGTGTGTGTGTGTGTGTGTGTATGTGTTTGTTTGTATGTGTATCTGAAAGTCAAGAAAATATCCCAGAACAAAGAATATATTAGGGTAGAAAGAAATCATTACTTAATCAAAGAATATTGTTTAAACACACACACACACACACACACACACACACACACACACACACACACACACCAAAAACAAACAAAACAAACAAATACAACAAAAAACCCACCAGAACACCAGGAACAAAGGAACCAGTAAATCTGGAATCCAATGAAAATACCATGGATCTGGAAAACTGTTATAAAGGAAGAAAAAAAACCCATGCTCAAAGAAATCAAAAATATGTTCCACAAAGTCGTGGATGAATAGATAGATGATCTTAAGAAACCTCAGAGACACTGATAAGTGGATATTAGGAAAAAAGGTAGGAATAACCATGGTAAAATTCACAGATCACATGAAGCTCAAAAAGAAGGAAGATCAGAGTGTGTATACTTTGGTCCTTCTTACAAGGGGGCACAAAATACCAATGGGAGGAGATACAGAGACAAAGTGTGGAGCAGAGACTGAAGGAAAGGCCATCTAGAGACAGCCCCACCTGGGGATCCATCCCATCTGCAGACACCAAACTGAGACAGTACTGTGTATGCCACTAGAGCTTGCTGACAGGAGCCTGATATGGCTGTCTCCTGAGAGGCTATGCCAGTCCCTGACAAATACAGAAGTGGATGCTCACAGCCATCCATTGGACAGAGCACAGGGTCCCCAGTGAAGTAGCTAGAGAAAGTAACCAAGGAGCTGAAGGGGTCTGAAGCCCCAGAGGAGGAACATCAATATGAACTAACCAGTAGCCCCAGAACTCCCAGGGACTAAACCACCAACCAAAGACTACACATGGAGGGACCCACGGCTCTAGTTGCATATGTAGCAGAGAAAGGACTTGTCATTTGTCAATGGGAGAAAGGCTAATTTCAGACTGGTTTTATTTTTTTTTTAATATTTTCTTTATTTACATTTCAAATGCTAGAGATGCCTCAGCAGTTAAGGGCACTGACTGCTCTTCCAGAGGTCCTGAGTTCAAATCCCAGAAATCACATGGTGGCTCACAACCATGTGTCCTGGGATCTGATGTCCTCTTCTGGTATGTGTATGAAGACAGGTACAGTGTACTCATATAACTAAAAATAAATAAATCTTAAAATAGAATAAGAACTAGTTCAGACTGTTTTAAAAGTCTAAAGTACAAAGATTCTTCTGAGATTCCAAAAACATCTCCTCATATTATGTCCCCCCTAAATAAAAAGAAAACTATATACTTGCAACATACAATGGTACAGAATATACATTACAAAAATATAACAAGGAGGGCCTCTAACTCAGTTGCTAATATTATTACTCTCTGAAACCTCTTGAGCTGAAACTCAATATTCTATAATGCTCAGAGCATTTTTTCTTTATGTTTTGGACATATGCAATAAAGTAGATAGTAGGATATGAGTAAATTGGATGATAATGTGAAAAAGAAAAAGTAAAGAAGAGTAAGTCAGCATTCTGGGATAAAAATTGGATATTACATAATTAGGGTTTATTATCTTCATAGATAGTAATATTTTAATGTGAGTAGATATTCTCTCCTTGAAATATCAACATAAATATTGTAATGGTGGGGAGCAGGGGGAGGGGGCAGTGGATAGGGGAGTTTCAGAGGAAAAATAGGAAAGGGGATAACATTTGAAATGTAAATAAAGAAAATATCTAAAAGAAATAAAAAAAAATATTACAATGGTTTCTCTGCACAGAGATCATGTATTTTTAATCCTTGTTAATTTCTACAGTCTGTTGTTCTTGGTGGTTTTCCTTTTGAAAATATTTTGTCTCTTTGCTGCTTAGTTTTGCTTTAGAGAAGAAGAGATCATTTCTCCAGCATCCCAAATTTTGTGACTACAGTCACCTTGGCAAGCTTATTGACAAGAGAAAATAGTGTGCTAAGGTAGAATCCTGTTTTTCCAGTAAGTGATCCCTGAGTTCAAATGAAAAACGTTCTGTGACCACTAGTTCTGATGGCTCGTTATCTGAACTTGACACCCGGTATAATCCCTAGCTCGGTGGTGGTTATGCCTCTCTCATGGATTTATTTAAGTTTGAGAGGTAACTTTTTTTTTTTATCTAAGACTATCTTGGCAGGTGGATGGACACATGCTCTGAACGCGCTGGCCATGCTGCCCGTGGTGCGGCTTAGCGGAAGGATCTAGAGACAAGTCAGCTGACCCTGAGTAGCCAATGAGAATTCTCCAGTTGCTGCTTTAAATTAGATCCGTGGCCCTATAGGAGCAGTTGCCATTAAGAGGAAGGTGCCCCCACCACGGGGAAAGCCTTGCGGATAAGGAGGGGCTGTCAAAGTGGAGGACATGGGAAGTCAGAGGCCTTAACTGCTTGGGTAAACTAAAATAGTCTCTTTAAATAAGTTAAACTTGTTTGGGGGCTAAATGGCCAGGGTAGCGGGATTAATCTGGGATCCGATTGGATCACTCAATGGTTCTGAATCTGCTCTCATGCTGGCGCATTTGTTTTGAGGAAACGGTTTCTCTGGAGTTAGCAGTAACTTCAATTATGGGACTAATCATTTCCTACTCCCCTTTTAAGGTTCTCCATATAGCTTTCATCCTCCTCTTCAAAAATTCATATTCCTGAGAAGGACTTGGTGACATTTCACAGGTGGTGGCACGAGGTTTTGGAGTTCTAAATCAACCTACATTAACGTGGTGAGATGTTTTATTTTTGTTTTTTGGTTTTTAAATCTTTATTTTACTAGATATTTTCTTTATTTACATTTCAAATGCTATCCCGAAAGTACCCTATACCCTCCCCCTGTCCTACTCCGCTACCCACCAGTGTTTCATACCTGTTATAGATGAATGTGATTCTATTTAGTATATGGCTCTCAAATGCATTAGAACGTTACCAGACCCTGTTGCTATGTAACTATTTACTGGCCTTTATGACGTTCGTGGGTCTGTCTCCTTTGTGATGTTGTTACAGATGTCTATCTCAGAGCTTGGCCTACTACCCTGTAAGTTATAAATTAATTTTTGGTACATAAGAGAGTGCTCACCCAGACTGCCTTAGATAACTTAGAGATTTAAAAGTTACCAGAAACAAACATTAATGAAGTGCTAATAAGTTGACTACTTATTACATTTGCATTTGATCACTTATTCAAGTAATATCGTTGTCGTCCAGGATTCTTTCTATTCAGAATACCTCAGTGAATGTAGTCATCATTTCTCCTTAGTGCCATCTACAAGGACAGTTCCTCAGTCTTCATTGGACTTTGCAAGCTCAACATATGTGAAGATTACTAGTGAGGCATACTTTACAAATTTAGATTTGTCTCACTTTAAAATTTTGCACAGTTTACACAATGCTTGGGTTTTTTTGTTTCTTTGTTTTTGTTTTGTTTTTTTTTTTTTTTTTTGGTTTTTTGAGACAAGGTTTCTCTGTATAGCCCTGGCTGTCCTGGAATTCACTTTGTAGACCAGGCTGGCCTCGAACTCAGAAATCCGCCTGCCTCTGCCTCCCGAGTGCTGGGATTAAAGGAGTGAGCCACCACGCCTGGCTCTAATGCTTGGTTTTATTATGACATTTACAGATTTTATNTATATATATATATATATATATATATATATATATATATATATATATATATATGACTGATTGGATGAAGCAAAGAGGTAGTAGAAAAAGCAATAGGGGTGGAGGAACAAAAGAAAATAATCAGATCAGTATAACTAGGGAACCATTGTATGTATATCTACGTATATCTGTATTAATACTAATAATACTAATACTATTTAAGTCTAAAAGCTACATCCAAGAGAAAACACTTTATATTTGTTTTCTGAAAATTCCCAGCATTTTTGTGTAATTGTTCCTTTTCCCTATTTTTCTCCTCAGCATTTTTTGTTAACTTGCTTTCTTGATTTTCTTCTTTCTGGCTGGGGAAGATTTATTTTGATAAACCTTCATTAGTGGCTATGATATTTAATATTTTTAATCCATTTCTTGGCCATTGGTATTCCATTGAGAACTGCTAGGTACATTAGCTATTTGTTAATTTGATGATTAAATGTTGGCTTCTTAATAGATTGCAGGCATTAATCTTGCAGATGGATAGTGGGAAAATATTGTTGCCATGGTGATATCTGTTGCTTAACAGTTACGTCCTTTGCTTTGCAGAAGCTTGTTTATTTCATTTAGTCCCATTTGTCAGTTCATGTTATTTTCTGAGCTGTTTAAACACCAAGGTTTCCTGTTTAGAAGGCGTTAATATGCTGATATCTTAAACTTTTCCCTCATGTTTTATTACAGGGGTTTCAGTACATCTCATTCTGCATTAGGGTCTTTGATCTATTTTGAATATTTTTGGTGAAGAGTCAGGGAGGTTGGAATGAACGTCCATCTAGGTTTCTTGAGCCACTTTTCCAGCTCTGTTTTTGGAAACAATTTTCTTCAATATAAGTTTTTTGGTATATTTAAAAGCATAAGTGACCGTGGTTGTATAGTTTTATTTCTGAGTCATCTATTTTAATCTTGGGTGTCCACATAGCTCTGTTTCTTGTAATAACCTTCATTTTTGTTGCTATTGGCTCTGCAGCCTAAAAGCAGGTTCTGTGCTCCCAGGAGCATTGCCTTTGCAGAAGGATGACTTTGGCTACTTACACTCTTTTGTTGTTTTCTCCTTATTTTGAGCCTTTGTTTTCCTTTGAGCCAAATATAATTGGGATTTTGCAAAGCATTGCATTGCTCCTGTAGGTTTCTTTCAGTAACATGGTCCCTTTGCTATTCTATGTAGCAGGAAGCCTTTCACTCTGCTAGTGTTTCTTTGAGTTTCTTCAGTGTTTTAAAGTTTTTACTGTTCAAGTATTTAACACCCTCAGTTTGGATTCTTTATAGGTGTTTTAAGTATTTGAAAACACTGCATGGGACTGCATTTACACTTAATTTCTCAGTGCCATAGTTTCTGGTGAATATGAACTAGAGAGTTTTCTATGTTGCTATGCATACGGCTGTTTTTGGTGAAAGTGTTAAAGCACATACATCTTAGTTCTTGTGTTCAAGTGTTGGTACTCTTTTAATTGTACGAGCTGATCATTTACCCATAGATTATTTAACCTTCTCCTTTTGCTATATAGCCCACTTACTTCCTCATTTTGCATTACTGCTGTAGGCAAAACCTGCAAGCAGAATACATGGGTTTAGAGAGCAGTTCCCATTCTCTTATCCATTGACTTTAGATGAATTGGTTTCTGCTTTCACAATTTAGTATACTGTGCTCTACAGGTTTGATATATAGAACCATTTTATGTTGAGTGTGCTCTGAGACTCTTCAGGGCTCCTGTCACAAGAAGATCTATAGCATTTCTCAAGGCCTTTTCTGTGTATCTTTTCCATTTTTTGGAATGTGAACTTTTTAAGCAAGCATACTTTTCTGTACTGTTTTATTTTTCATATAATCCTACAATCTCTCCTCTAAATGTGTCTAAGGGCTGTATTCCCTCTATTGATTCCTGTATCTTGAACCTCCTGTTGTCAGTAATAGGAAACCAGTTTGATCATAATAATTTTGGTGAAGGCTGTGAGCTAACCAGGGCTAAGTCTCCTCAGAGTTTCACTTTATTATTTGTTTCTTTGTATGATATTAATGTTTAAATGCAGAGTTTCCTTGAATCTTTCTACCAGCCCCAATATTCATTAGGCTAAGTGATGTAGTTTGCTGGAGAACCTTTCCACCTGCTTTTTGTTTGATTTTTTTAGTTCTAATATTATTATTCTTTGTTTTCAAACTCACAGTTTCTTGCTGATGTTCTCATGTATGTTTCTAGTTGAATCTCCATTTCAGTAGCTACAGTATAACTTACCTGATACTTTGTATCTTCTTTGAAGCCACTGAATCTTATTTTGTGCATAGTTTGAATGTAGGAAGCTGCCCGAGCTAGGACTGGCAAGGCGCCGCCCGAGCTCCAGGGAAGGCCTGCTGCTCCGGGAGCCTGCGGCTCCGCCCATTACAAGATGTCGTGAGACCGGCAGGCTGCTAGGGAGGAGAGCCTAGTGCTCATGAGCAGCTCTCTCTTCAGGCCCTCCTCAAGGTATAGCCCCTCCCGAAGGGAAAATATGCTAATGAGGCATGGCTTGTGGCACCAATGAACGGTCCACATGCTAATGAGGTGTATCCTGGTGCACCAATCCACATCCACTACAACACCGCTCCCCCTCCATGGGAGAATATAAAAGCTGCAGCTCTGCAGCTGTCCTGGGTCCTGGGAATCTACTATCAAGGTGCTCCTGAATAAGGCTGACTGAGAAGATCCCCGTGGTGGAGTGACTTTCTTGCTGGTCAAGGGAGGTGCACCTCATTTGAATTCTCAGTGCAGCTTTCCAGTCACTTCATTGTCTCTAGTTCCAGCAGTTACATTTGAGAGGTTATGATCATTTCCAGGTTTTCATAGTAATTGTGCTTCTGTGCTCTCATTTCTTTTTTTCTTTTTTATTTTTTATTAGATGTTTTCTTAATTTACATTTCAAATGCTATCCCGAAAGTTCCCTCTCTCCTCCCCCCTCCCTGCTCCCCTGCCCAACCACTCCCACTTCTTGGCACTGGCATTCCCCTGTATTGGGGCATAAAAAGTTTGCATGACCAAGGGGCCTCTCTTCCCAATGATGGCCAACTAGGCCATCTTCTGCTACATATGCAGCTAGAGACAGGAGCTCTGGGGGTTCTGGTTAGTTCATATTCTCCTCCCTCTTATAGGGTTGCAGACCATTTCAGCTCCTGGGGTTGTATCTCTAGCCTCTCCATTGTGGGCCCTGTGTTCCATCATATAAATGACTGTGAGCATCCACTTCTGCATTTGCCAGCCACTGGCATAGCCTCATACGAGACAGCTATATCAGGGTCCCTTCAGCAAACTCTTGCTGTTCTATGCAATAGTGTATGAGTTTGGTGACTGATTATGGGATGGATCCCACGGTGGGGTAGTATCTGGATGGTCCATCCTTAGCTCCAAACTTTGTCTCTGTAACTTCTATCATGGGTATTTTGTTTCCTATTCAAAGGTGGAATGAATTATCTATACTCTGGTCTTCCTTCATGATTTTCTTGTGTTTTTACAAACTGTATCTTGAGTATTCTAAGTTTCTGGGCTAATATCCACTTATCAGTGAGTGCATATCAATGACTTCTTTTGTTATTGGGTTACCTCACTAAGGATGATATCCTCCAGATACATCCATTTGCCCAAGAATTTCATAAATTAATTTTTTAAATTGTGCTCTCATTTCTACATCACTTGCTATTGGTATTTCTTATAGTTTTATTTGGAGATGTTAGTGAACAGCCTCCTCTTGCAGGCTAAATGTTCAGAACTGTCCAGAGGACAGAAGTAACCACTATAGCAGGTGTAACACCAATACAGACCATGTCTGTAATGGGTATGAAGCTAATTCAATCCAACTACCACAGCTCAAATGAGAATAGAGTAGAAAGTACAAAATAGTGTGCAGTGAACCGTAAAGTTAAAACTGAATATTTCAGGGTCAAAGTGGAAATAGTAAGTGAATGAAGTCAATTGGGTAGGTGGAGGAACCTAAGAAGAAGCAATGCTGAATAAAAGAAAGGAAAGTGGAGAAGAAAATGGAAGCATTTTAGAAATAGGAGGGGAAGGAGGGAAAGAGTGCAATAATCAGAAGATATGTGAAGAAAACTAGGGAAATGTAAAGACAGGAATAAAAACTCAAAGGTTTAAAATGCCTAACACCCTTTTTTTTTAACATTTGCACATTTTTTATTAGATAATTTCTTCATTTACATTACAAGTGCTATCCCAAAATTTCCCTATACCCTCCCTGTGCCCTGCTCCCCTACCCACCCACTCCCACTACTTGGCCCTGGCATTCATCATACTGGGGCTTTCAAACATTGCTAGACCTAGGGCCTTTCTTCCCCAGTAATGGCCAACAAGGCCAACTTCTAATACATATGCTGCTAGAGACGTGAGCTCTGGGGGTTCTGATTAGTTCATATTATTGTTCCATCTATAGGGTTGCAGACCCCTACGACTCTTGGGTTCTCTCTCTGGCTCCTACATTGGGGACCCTATGTTCTGCCCTATAGATGGTTGTGAGCATCCACTTCTGTATTTGACAGGGACTGTCAAAGCCTCACAGGAGAAAGCTATATCAGGGTCCTCTCAGCAATGTCCTGCTGGCATATGCAGTAGTGTCTGCATTTGGTGACTGATTATGTGATGGACCACCTGGGTGGGGCACTCTCTGGATGGTCCATCCTTTCATTTTAGTTCCACACTTTGTCTCTGTACTTCCTTCCATGCATATTTTAATCCCTATTCTAGGGAGGAATGAAGCATCCACACATTGGACTTTCTTGACTTTCTTGTGTTTTAGAAATTGTATCTTGGGTATTCTAGGTTCCTGGGCTAATATCCGCTTAACAGTGAGTGCATATTAAGTGACTTCTTTTGTGATTGGGTTACCTCACTCTGGATGATATCCTCCAGATACATCCATTTGCTCAAGAATTTCATAAATTCATTGTTTTTAATAGCTGAGTAGTACTCCATTTTCTGTATCCATTCCTCTGTTGAGGGACATCTGGGTTCTTTCCAGGTTCTGGCTATAATAAATAAGGCTGCTATGAACATAGTGGAGCATGTGTCCTTGTTACCAGTTGGAATATCTTCTGGGTATATGCCCAGTAGAGGTATTGCTGGATTTTTCGATAGTACTATGTCAAGTTTTCTGAGAAACCGCCAGACTGATTTCCAGAGTGGTTGTACCAGCTTGCAATCCTACCAGCAATGAAGGAGTGTTCCTCTTTCTCCACATCCTTGCCAGCATCTGTCATCACCTGAATTTTTGATTAGCCATTCTGACTGGTGTGAGGTGGAATGTCAAGGTTGTTTTAATTTGCATTTCTCTGATGATTAAGGATTTCGAACATTTTTAAGGTGCTTCTCAGCCCTTTGGCATTCTTCAGTTGAGAATTCTTTGTTTAGCTCTATACCCCATTTTTAATGGGGTTATTTGAATTTCTAGAGTTCAGCTTCTTGAGCTCTTTATAAACATTGGATATTAGCCTCCTATCAGATTTAGGATTGGTAAAAATTCTTTTCCAATCCGTTGGTGGCCTTTTTGTCCTGTTGACAGTATCTTTTGCTTTACAGAAGATTTGCAATTTTAAAAAAATATTTGCAATTTTAAAAGGTCCCATCTGTCGATTTGTGATCTTACAGCACAAGCCATTAGTGTTCTGTTTAGGAATTTTACCCCTGTGCCCATATCTTCAAGGGTTTTCCCCACTTTCTCCCCTATGAATTTCAGTGTCTCTGGTTTAATGTGGATGTCTTTGATCCACTTAGACTTAAGCTTTGTACAAGGAGATAAGAATGGATCAATTGGCATTCCTCTGCATGTTGATGGCAAGTTGTGCCAGCACCATGTATTGTATTGAAAATGCTGTCTTTTTTCCACTGGATAGTTTTAGCTCCCTTGTCGAATATAAGGTGACCAAAGGTGTGTGGGTTCATTTATGGGTCTTCAATTGTATTCCATTGGTCTACCTGTCTGTTGTTATACCAGTACCATGCAGTTTTTATCACAATTGCTCTGTAATGGAGCTTGAGTTCAGACATGGTGATTCCTCCTGAAGTTCTTTTATTGTTGAGAATAGTTTTTGCTATCCTAAGTTTTTTATTATTCCAGATGAATTTGCAAATTGCCCTTTCTATCTCAGTGAAGAATTGAGTTGGTATTTTGATGGGGATTGCGTTGAATCTGAAGATTGCTTTCGGGAGGATGGCCATTTTGACTATATTAATCCTGCCAATCTATGAGCATGGGAGATCTTTCCATCTTCTGAGATCTTCTTCAATTTCTTTCTTCAGAGACTTGAAGTTCTTGTCATACAGATCTTTCTCTTCCTTCGTTAAAGTCACACCAAGGTATTTTATATTATTTGTGACTATTGTGAAGGGTGTTGTTTCCCTAATTTCTTTTTCATCCTGTTTATCTTTTGTTTAGAGAAAAGCCACTGATTTGTTTGAGTTAATTTTATATCCAGCTACTGCGCTGAAGCTGTTTATCAGGTTTAGGAGTTCTCTGGTGGAATCTTTAGGGTCACTTATATATACTATCATATCATCTGCAAATAGGGATATTTTGACTTCTTCCTTTCCAATTTGTATCCCTTTGATCTCCTTTCATTGTCAAATTGCTCTGGCTAGGACTTCAAGTACTAAATTGAATAGGTAGGGAGAAAGTGGGCAGCCTTGTCTTGTCCCTGATTTTAGTGGGATTGCTTCCAGCTTCTCTCCATTTACTTTGATGTTGGCTACTGGTTTGTTGTATATTGCTTTTATTATGTTTAGGTATGGGCCTTGAATCCCTGATTTTTCATGACTTTCATCATGAATGGGTGTTGGATTTTGTCAAATGTTTTCTCAGCATCTAAGGAGATGATCATGTGGTTTTTGTCTGTGACTTTGTTTATATAGTGGATTACATTGACGGATTTCCATATGTTAAACCATCCCTGCATCCCTGGGATGAAGCCCACTTGGTCATGATGGATGATCTTTTTGATGTGTTCTTGGATTCGGTTTGCAAGGATTTTATTGAGTATTTTTGCATCAATATTCATAAGGGATATTGGTCTAAAGTTCTCTTTCTTTGTTGGGTCTTTGTGTGTTTTAGGTATCAGAGTAATTGTGGCTTCGTAGAACGAATTGGGTAGAGTACCTTCCATCTCTATTTTGTGGAATAGCTTGAGGAGAGTTGGAATTAGGTCTTCTTTGAAGGTCTGATAGAACTCTGCACTAAACCCATCTGGTCATGGGCTTTTTTTGGTTGGGAGATTATTGATGACTGCTTCTATTTCTTTAGGGGAAATGGGACTGTTAAGATTGTTAATCGGATCCTGATTTAACTTTGGTAGCTGGTATCTGTCAAGGAAGTTGTCCATTTCATACAGGTTTTCCAGTTTTGTTGAGTATAGGCTTTTGTAGTAGGATCTGATGATGTTTTGGATTTCCTCAGGATCAGTTGTTATGTCTCCTTTTTCATTTCTGAATTTGTTAATTCGTATACTGTCTCTCTGCCCTCTAGTTAGTCTGGCTAAGGGTTTATCTATTTTGTTGATTTTCTCAAAGAACCAGCTCCTGGTTTGGTTAATTCTTTGAATAGTTCTTTTAGTTTCCACTTGGTTGATTTCACCTCTGAGTTTGATTATTTCCTGCCATCTACTCCTTTTGGGTGAATTTGCTTCCTTTAGTTCTAGAGTTTCTAGGTGTGCTGTCAGACTCCTAGTATATGCTCTCTCTAGTTTCTTTTTGGAGGCACTCAGGACTATGAGTTTTCCTCTTAGGACAGCTTTCTTTGTGTCCCATAAATTTGGGTACGTTGTGCCTTCATTATCATTAAACTCTAAAAAGTCTTTAATTTCTTTCTTTATTTCTTCCTTAACCAAGGTATCATTGAGTAGAATGTTGTTCAGTTCCCACGTGAATGTTGGCTCTCTATTATTTATGCTGTTATTGAACATCAGCCTTAGTTCGTGGTGATCCGTTAGGATGCATGGGATAATTTCAATATTTTTTGTATTTGTTAAGTCCTGCTTTGTGACCAATTATATGGTCAATTTCGAAGGAGGTACCATGAGGTGCTGAGAAGAAGGTATATCCTTTTGTTTTAGGATGAAATGTTCTATAGATATCTATTAAATCCATTTGTTTCATAACTTCTGTTAGTGTCCATGTGTCTCTGTTTAGTTTCTGTTTCCAGGATCTGTCCATTGGTGAGAGTGGGGTGTTGAAGTCTCCCACTATTATTGTGTGAGGTGCAATGTGTGCTTTGAGCTTTACTAAAATTTCTTTAATGTATGTGGCTGCCCTTACGTTTGGTGCATAAATATTTAGAATTGAGAGTTCATTTTGGTGGATTTTACTTTTAATGAGTATGAAGTGCCCCTCCTTGTCTTTTTTGATAACTTTGGGTTGGAAGTCAATTTTATTCCATATTAGAATGGCTACTCCTGCTTGTTTCTTCGAGCCATTTGCTTGGAAAATTGTTTTCCAGCCTTTTACTCTGAGGTAGTGTCTGTCTTTGTCCCTGAGGTGGGTTTCCTGTAAGCAGCAACATGTTGGGTCTTGTTTGTGTAGCCAGCCTGTTAATCTATGTCTTTTTATTGGGGAATTGAGTCCATTGATGTTAAGAGAAATCAAAAAAAAATGTTAGTGTTACTTCCTCTCATTTTTGATGTTAAAGAAGGGAGTCTGGTCTTGTGGCTGTCTTCTCTTAGTTTTGTTAAAGGATTACTTTCTTATTTTTTCTAGGGTGCAGTTTCCATCTTTGAGTTGGTGTTTTCCCATTATTATCCTTTGAAGAGCTAGATTCATGGAAAGATATTGTGTGAATTTAGTTTTGTCATGGAAAACTGTGGTTTCTCCATCTATGGTAATTGACAATTTTGCTGGGTATAGTAGCCTGGGCTGGCATTTGTGTTCTCTTAGTGTCTGTATAACATCTTTCCAAGATCTTCTGGCTTTCATAGTCTCTGGTGAGTAATCCTAATAGGTCTGCCTTTATATGTTACTTGACCTTTTTCCCTTACTGCTTTCAATATTCTGTCTTTTTTTAGTGCATTTGTTGTTCTGATTATTATGTGTCCAGAGGAATTTCTTTTCTGGTCCAGTCTGTTTGGAGTTCTATAGGCTTCTTGTATGTTCATGGGCATCTCTTTCTTTAGGTATGGGAAGTTTTCTTCTGTGATTTTGTTGAAGATATTTTCTGGCCCATTAAGTTGAGAATCTTCATTCTCATCCACTCCTATTATCCATAGGTTTGGTCTTATCATTGTGTCCTGGATTTCTTGGATGTTTTGAGTTAAGATCTTTTTGCATTTTGTGTTTTCTTTGATTGTTGTGTCCATGATCTCTTTGGAATCTTCTGCACCTGAGATTCTCTCTTCCATCTCTTTTGTTCTGTTGCTGATGCTCACATCTATGGTTCCTGATTTCTTTCCTAGGGTTTCTATATCCAGAGTTGTCTCTCTTTGGGTTTTCTTCAGTGTTTCTACTTCCATTTTTAGATCTTGAATGGTTTTCTTCAATTCCATTACCTGTTTGGATGTGTTTTCCTGTAGATCTTTAAGGGATTTTTGCGTTTCTTTTACCTGTTTAGCAGTCTTTGCCTGTAGCTCTTTAAGGGCTTCTACTTGTTTAGAAGTGTTCTTTTGTGATTCCTTGAGGGGTTTTTACATTTCCTCTTTGGTGGCTTCTACCTTTTTAGCAGTTTTCTCCTGTAGTTCCTTGAAGAATTTTTGTTTTTCTTCTTCAAGGATTTCTGCCTGTTTAGCATTGTTTTCCTGTATATCTTTAAGTATGTTATTAATGTCCTTCTTATAATCTTCTACCATCATGATGAGATATGATTTAAAATCTGCATCATGATTTTCAGGCATGTTGGGGTATCCAGGACTCATTGCAGTGGGCATACTGGGTTCTGATGATGCCCATTGTTCTTGGTTTCTGTTAGTGAGATTCTTACGTTTGCCTTTCGCCATCTGAAGTTTTCTGATATTAATGTCCAAGCTGTCACTGGTTTGAGCTTGATCCTCCTGTGATTATGTTAGCCTCTGATAGCACTTCTGGTAGATCAACTCTACCCGGAGGTCCAGTGTTCACAGCAGTCTCTGCAGGCAAGCTTTTCTCTTAAAAGTCCCGTGTCCAGCAGACTGGAGCTCTGATCCACTTCTTGAGTTCTATGGTCAGAACTCTCCTAACAGGATGTCTCTTTTCTGGAATCCCAAGGTGATCCCAAGGTTCCATAACCCCTGGGTGATCCTAAAGTCCTGGGGTATGGAGAGCACAGGAACGGCCCTAGCTGTGTCCACTGGGCTCAAAGGGAAGATGGCTGGGATGTTCCTGGCTGGGAGAGGCCCGGCCTCCAGTTGGGCAGAGTTCCACAGTTCCTGCACCTGCTGGCACCAACACCCCCACTGCTCCCAAAACCACTGCTGCACTCTACATAATCTTAAAGTCTTGGGGTGTGGGGAACACAGGAACGGCCCTAGCTGTGTCCACTGGGCTCAGAGGGAAGATGGCGGGGGGTGGGGGGCAGCATGGCTAACACTCTTAACAAAGCTATGTAGAGTTAACAAAAAAGGGCCTATCATGACTGCCATCCAGAAGACCCAAAAAGCAGCTGAGTCAGATTTAGCTATTTGCACCCAAGCAATGGACAGAAGCAACAGAGCCCTGTTGTTGAATTAGAGAAGACAGAAAGAAGCTGAGTAGAAAGGGACCCTGACAGGAGGACCCTCAGTCTCAAATAATCTGGACCCCTTGAGATCTCTCAAACACTGTACCACCAAACACATAGCTAACATGAGACCCCGAATACACACATACTGTAGAGGACTTCCAGGTCTGTGTTCATTCAGAGATAATGCACCTAGCCCTCAAGAGGCTGGAGGCCCTAGGGAGTTCAGAGGTCAGGTGGGGTGGGGGTTGGGGCATCCATGTGGAGATGAGGTGAGGTAGGGGGGAGGTATGGGATGTGGAGCAGTTGCAGGGTATGGAGGTGGGGAATGGAATAATGGGTGTAGAAAACAAATTAAAAATAAAATAAAAATTTTTAAATGTAAAGTTTAAATAATAGAAATGCACAGCAGAAAAAAGAATAAAATACATTATACAAAATATTTTTTTAATCTCTAAATTTTAGAGATGCTTATTTTCTAGGTTGGAGTATGCCAACTGAGGATTTACATTGGACTTTCTCATCTTTATTAATATTTGTATTCGTGCTGATCCGTGATCACTCAAAGGTCAGTTGTCTAACACAGTTCTTTTCCTTTTAGGGGCTTTCATTATGCTCTCTGTCTCTCTGTCTCTGTCTGTCTCTGTTTCTCTCTCTCTCTCTCTCTCTCTGTGTGTATGTGTTTGTATGTGTGCCATGAATCTCTGCTATGTATTCATAGCTTTTATACCTGTAGGGGTGGAAGGTTCTCTCTCTCTCTCTCTCTCTCCAGAGACTCTCCATGCACATGGATGAATATCATACTTGTGTTTTTAAGAGTTGAGTTGGGAAAGAGAAGACACTGAGATTTGTGTTGGAGGTTTGATCTTAGTGTGTTCTTAACCCACCCAGCAGGAGACAGTCTGTGTGAGAGAAGAATTTAATGAAATCTTATGGTCTTTTTTAACCTGAAAATTCAACTTTATTTGTTCCTATGATACAGAATTATTTGTAAACAATAGTTTATGTGTTTGCATGGTATGTGTTTAAGCACAGGTGGGTGCATGTTAAGAGCTCTGTGGAGGTCTCAGGACAACTCTTTACATTAAGTTCTTTGTTATGGTATTAAAGGGAAGATTGGTGAATATTTTGATTCTGTGTTTCTCTTTGATTTCTCAGAATCACAGGTAACTTAATGTTTTAGAATTTTCTATTTGCAAGGTAATGATGGTAGCACTTTTGTCTGGATTTGCCCATCAAAGACTTTTGTGATGGCTTGTGTACTTTTGAGATGAACTGTCAGGAGTCAGGTAACAAAATGAACAAAATTCTCTTCTGAAAACCTTGTGTTCATTTCTATTGTCATTTTATTGCACACACATATTTATGTATACATACATATGAAAAAGGGTTGTATGTGTATTCATCGACAAATAGACCTTAATATACTCACAAACCAATTTCTATGCCTTACAAGTAGACATCCCTAGAAGTGGATGTTTTATTACCTGTATATGGCACAGATAGTTATCTATGTTGCTAACAATGGTTGCAAAGAAAATACTGTGAATATCTGTCATGTTTTCTAAATGTTTCTCACTGAATATGTAGGTTCATTAAGATGGACACCAAGGACCCGCCCACACTGCTAGATCTTGCAACTCTGAGTCTATTGAGTAATGAACATGCAGCAATTCAAGCTCTGGAGGAGATCCCAAGGGACCTTTTTGTCAATTTGTTCACTGCTGCCTTCACGGGTAGACACAAAAATATACTGACAGAAATGATCAAGGTTTGGCCCTATGCCTGTCTACACATAGGGGCATTAAGTGTGGAGAAACCCAAGCATGAACTACTGAAAGCCTTGGTTGAGGGTCTTCAGTTCCTCCCTGCCACGAACTCAGCTACTAGGTAAGACCTGGTATAATAGAGAGATAGTAAGACACCAGAGGCTATGCCTCTCTCTGCTATCCTCTCAGATGTTCTATATGCAAATAGTGAAAAAGTTTACAAGACTGTTAATCCAGCACCGGGGGTCACCTTAAAACAACTGTCTTACAGTGTTGAATATAGAATATAAGTGATTAAGGGCACTAATCGTGGGTTTGAAGTATGCTATTATTTGCCATTAAGAAAGATATGAATATTAAAATTACTGAGGATTTGTGCAGAATAACGAAAAAAACTAGTGCTGTTTACTTTTCATGGGAAAGAGTTATTGGCCATACGTCTATGTAAAAAGTGTAGACCAAGGCCTACAGAGATAGTTCAGCACTTAAGAGCACTAGCTGTTAATACAGAGAAATTCAGTTTCCAGGACCCACAATGCAGTTCAAAACTGTTCTACAGGATCTGATACCCACATACAGGATAAACTCCAACGCACATGGAATAGAGATACAAACAAAAACTAAAGTGTAAAAGTGAGGTCCAGGACAGCCAGAGCTACACAGAGAAACCCTGTCTTGAAAAAACAAAAACACAAAAAACAAAAACAAAAAACAAAACTGAAGTGTAGACCAGGAATAAAGTGATTTCACTCTTCTGAGCCCACAGTAATCCATGAAATGTAGGGAATCCCAAGGTAAGTTTTGTTCTGCTCACTGCTACCTCCATGGATGGGATTTCTAAGACCCTGAGAACAATGTTTGGCCCCTTTTTTGTCTCCACATGAGAACATTAAGTACACAAAGGGATCTTCAGATGTTTCTTCCAAGTTCTCAGCATTTCAGTAAGAATGTATATAATTTACACACTAGGTATGATAGCAAAACATTATAATAGAGCCTGCTGCAAGAGAACAGCAGTTAGTTATGCTGCTCTATTGTGCACAGTTAGTAATGGCAACTGCTGAAAATGCATGAGAGCTGGCTGGTCTGTCATTTGAAATTATCTTAGAAACTCTGATGTCTTATGGATGGTTTGAATTGTGTAATAGAGGGAAGTGAGGCTACTATTGATAGATATACATAATGGAGACTTTGCAAAGAAACAGGTGAGCAAGACTTGTGAGCATTAGGTGGTATAGAAAATAGGAAAGAATAAAGTATTTGCATAGGAAAGTTTATCTGGTACCTAGTATATGAAATGATAGAAGAATAACATTATTTTGTCACTACATTCATTTACTATTGTTCCTGCCTAGTTATATTGATGTTTGCCACCCCTTAGATCCTGTTTTTTGTCTGTTTTGCTTTTACTTTTTTTGTTTTCTCTTTTTATTTTTCAAACTACAGGAGCCCTAAACTGAGGATCCTAGATTTGAGGCAGGATGCTGGCTGCAAGACCATATGTCCGAAATTGACTACTAAATCGAAAATTTGCTTTCATTCTTGTGCTTACTCTGAGCACTCTATCTTCAAAGTTGAAGGCCAGGAAAGTCTTTCTAATTCCAAGTCTGAGGCTCAGCCCTCTAAACTGCCTGTGGAACTACTAGTGGACATTTCCCTTGATGGTACTTTGAGGGAAAAGGAATTTTTTGCTTTGCTTGTGAATAAAGTAGAGCAGAGCCTAGGCTCTCTGCACCTGTGCTGCAGAGATTTGGAAATTAATCATTTGTGTGAATGCAGACATGCATTAAGCCATCTTGATCTTAAATGTGTTGATCGCCTCTCAGTTCATGAGACTGCTCTTACTGAAGTCAACTCCCTTTTATGTCAGGTAATACAACTGAACAGACTTAGCCTGTCTAAAATTGCTTATCGATCTTTGAATGGAAGAACCTTTAGAAATTTTATCACACAGCTGCAGCGTATGGATCAACTAAAGGAGCTCAGCTTGTCTTCTCTCTTCCTCACAAATCATCTTGAAAATGTCATGAGGTAAGGGCTTGGGATAGATACTGGGTTTCAATTAATATCCAGTTTTTAAGATGAGAAAAATTATTCTTAGATACTCTTAAGCTTTCCATAACCCTGTCTCCTACCTCAGCATGGGTAATGCTGGGATTTTAAAAACAACCAGGAAAGGCCATCTTTCTATAATTGAAGAGAAAAACAGGCTTTCAAAAACGTAGCCAGCTAAGCATGGCCAGGCACTGTGCTCAGTCCAGAAATATAAAGGGGAAAAGATGCATGCAGTCCTTCTCTAGCAGTCAAGAGAGGAGGAACTGAGAGCAAGACTTTATGTTGCAGCACAGGCTCAAGTACTTACAGACATATACCAATAGGCTGATGTCAGATGATTTTCCTAATCTTCTATCTCCAAGGTTCAGTCTCTGAATATGGAGGCTGCCATTTATGGACATACCAAAGGAGCTTCCAGTTGGCTGCTCCTTCTGCCCTATCTGTTCCAAGCAGGTGAACTAGTTCCACACTTGATTGTGCTGTAATTACAAAGTAGATAATATTTTCACTAAGTTTTCACACGACTCTATAATAGCATATTGCACATGTTGTCAAGGTTAAAATATTATATGTGAGAGTGTTAAATTGTCTCTTACAAACTCACAAGTCTATTACGTGTGTGAAAGGGCACATCATTAGTTGCTAATACATTATATGTTCAAAATAATTTATTCTAGGTTCATGAGTATTGTTCCCCTCACCTAGTCCTCATTTTTCAGAAGAACTTTTGTGTTTCCTCCCTACAGAGTACTATCTGCTGGTTTGGATTTCTTGTATCTGCCATGCTGTGGACTTTCTTACAATGACTTCAAGTTCCTGTCTTTGTTCCCTCAAGCCGATCATTTAAAGTTGCTGAATATCAGCAGGAACTCAATATATTGGGAAGATTGTGAGCCGGTTTATTATCTTATTCAGAATCTTTCCAGCACCTTGCAGCATCTGGCAATTAATCATTGCCTATTAACAGATTCTACAATCTCTCTTCTTATCCCTGCCATAACCTGCTGTTCTCAACTTCGAGTGTTTAGCTTTTCCTCAAATCCAATTACCATGGGTGTGCTCATGCGAATCCTTGAGCTATTAACACCATTGACGGAGCTTAAATATGTGTTTTATCCCATCCCTGTCCATTGCTATGGGAGGTGGCATTTCCAAAGCACTTTAGATAGACAGATGCTTGAAGATGTGAAGACACAATTGAAATTAATGCTACAGGAGGCAGAAAGGAATGATATGAATTGGATCACTTACCCTGATTAAATTATTCAGTCCAACACAGTTTCAACTTGATATGTTCCCTTTAAGTGCTAACTTTTTTCTTAATCCCATAGACAGAATGTATAAGGTTGTTATGATGTAGGAAAATACAGTTAAGAAGTATAGGTATGTAACTGATTTCTATAGAGAATAACTTAAAAGAAGATAGTGGACTTTCAGAGTACCTATATGTCTCTCAACACTTGTGGATTGCATTTCATCTTACCAACTAAAATTTTACGTAGAGGATGTGGGAAAGTTTTGCTATGAAATACCAACGACACTCTGTCCTCACTGAGATTTATCTATGTATACTTAATGCCAGTTGTGACAATGTAACTTTTCCTGGATGTGTTTTTGGAGGCAGGTGACTATTGAAGCCAACAATTTTTATTGCATAAGTTGTATTAAGCTTCTATATTTCAGCGGTCTTCAGTTGTTTAAAGGAAGCCATCTGGATTTAATGGTGAGGAAAAAAATCTGTAACTACCATTAAGTGCTTCAATTTTTATTTCATAGAATGAAAAGACAAGTCAAGTTCCTGCCTCAAATCACTCATAGACTGAACATTTCTGTGGTTTATCAGTTGTTAAAGCAACTAGAAAGATGTTTTACACCCTTAGACCCCAAGCTTCATCTTCCCTGCTCTTAATACATATTCTCTTTAATGCAAAATGGACTTTATGATGTTGGATTTCATCAGCAGGATTCAAGGGTTCAACATTACCATCTTGGAGGCAGGCTCTCACATCTGTTTGATGTCTACCATCTGGCATCAGGCAAAATGCATGGTATAACAGATTGGTAGCCAAGAGAAAATTGTTTCTTTGTTTTAGAAGTTTCACTCAGGTTGTTTGACTCCACTCCTTTGGGACCTTGGAAAGACAGAATATGATTAGGAGTTTTGGCAGAGGGAGTTCCTTTCAACTCATGAGGCCAGGGAGCAGCAGTTCTAGAAGCCTGAGTCCCCACACAGCCAACAGGAGTGCAATTACATTGATTTGCATCCTTGAACTTGCCTGCTATAAAGTTTCTACCACCTACCCAGGAGCTGTTCTTGAACTAGCCTGCTCAAAGATTTCATCTGCCAGCCATGGAACCATCAGCTTGAGACCAATATGAACTTGTAAAGACAGGAGTCCAGCCACAACACTGGCTGTTATTCCTTTAGATATTTTTTTATTTCTTTTACCACTAGTTCCTTCATGGTATACCTGACTCATTTGAATATTCTTATTTTTTTTCTACTGAAGTTTCCACATGTGCCATAATATTGTGTAGCAAATACATCATGCATGTAGTGTTTTATAGTTGTAACTTCAAATATGATTTCCATAAGTAGAAAAGCATGTAGTTTGCTCAAGATATAGTATGAAAAAAATCTAAAACTATGAATTAGTATGCTATTTTTGTTAATGTATTATTGAAAAGTTAATACACTACATTGCAAAAATATAGAAAAAAGTGTATAAAGTTTATTTTGTTTCTGTCACGTTCTTGTATGCCAACATCACTGCATTTTTAATGACATACAATTTTAATGAAAAAATCATTTATGCAGTGTTTTTATACATAAACGTATCTGCATTTAAAACTCTAAAAGGAAAAAATGGAAGCAACACTGTGTCTCTATTGCTTTAAGTTTGAAATTATACTGGATTTCAGATCAACTAAATAAAACTGTGGTTAAAAGCTAGAGAATTTTGTTTAGAGGTCTCACATTTCACAATGATACTGAGCTGTATTTGAGAGATACAGAGCACTAAAATTTATCTGAAAAATTAACATTTGTGTTGATTACATTTATGTTTTAAAAGATTATCAAGTTCAAGAAGAAATGTAAGCAAAGCAACATACAAACTTCTGGCGTATAATTTGTTAACAAAGCATTTGAAAGGCTCAAAAAGCAAGAATGGAGAATTAATACCATTCATTTTTTCATATTGCTTATATATTAAAATGCAGAATTTAAAAATTTATTCAAAAGACGATGTAACCAGCAAATGTTTTATAATGTTTGATGTTAACATCACATTATCTTGGCATCTTTTATTAAATAAAATGTTACTAAAATTTAAGTCCATGATGTTCATTTAATTTTTTTTGTTTAGGTTTTCTACTTTCCATTGTGATTCTATACATTTATCTGGGCATAACATGTATTATTTTCAATTTCTTGCTTTCATCTGATTTGGAAAATTCTATCCTCAGGGATGATTAAAACATTTTTCTAAACTTTTCATTGGTTCTTTGTGAATTTCGCATCATGCAAAGCATTCCCATTCATCTCCCCTTCCCCTCAGACCCTCCCTCCACACTTGCAACCTCTCTCCAACAGATTAAAAAAAAAATCTCCTTTTGGAAGCTAGAGTGTGTCGATGTGTCCCACAGTATACCCTTTTGTCCATGCATCTTTGCTTGCAAATATTAATTGCCATAACTTGTTGGTCTCATATGAGTCCTCTGATTTCTGCTACTCTGTTGAAAATGGAACCTCATTGAGACTCTTGGATATCCTGTTGTTGCCTTGTGTCATGGAGATCCTATAGTTTTGGATCTGTACGACTAGCTACTTCATGCACTTCAAAAGTTCAGTGATGTAGTAGTTGTTGAGGTGGGCCAAATCAAAGCCCTGGATCTGGGCTTAAGAGGTATCTGAGCTGGCTGTTGCAGCCAGCTGGAGTGTTGCAGCTGGTGAGGGCTAAGGCCAGTTCTACCACTCTCATGACCTCGGGGCCATAGATGCCAAGGAACTAGGGAGAGGAAGAGGGCTGACTCTCCCACACTTATACCTTAGAATCCAGCTCACCCACAATCATCACATTAAGGACCAGTTCTCCTGTGCTGCACAGGTGAGGTGCAGGGCCAGCTCTCCTGAATGATGCAGCTGCTGAGGGACAGGATGAGGGGGAAGGAGTGGATCTCTCCTTCATCCATGACACTGCATGGGAGACAAGTGGTAAGGTCAGCTTTTACTTGCGCCTATCCCTCGGGCCTGCCTCACCTACAACTTCAGCAATGTACAGAGCCACTCGAGTACTGTAGCTGGCTTGGGATTAGCTCTTCTACTCTTTTCCTCCCAGGGTCAGCGCTTCTAGAATGCCCAGGTGAGGGCTTGGGCCTGTTCTGCAAAACCCTCAGGCATCAATATGTTCCCCAGTGACAGCACAGATCAGGGACAGCCATCTGGCTTTCGGTGGTAACAGACACCTACTACTTCAGCCGATATCTGAGTCCACACCAGGAGTTACCTTCGTGACCGGGTCCTGTGGTGGTACCAGGGTCCACCGTATTGACCGTTGAGTGTAGTTTGTAAGGAGTGGTAAAAGTACAGAGGTCAAGACGGAGAGAAGTAATACGGGTGTAAGAAGACAAAGAGAAAGTAAAGAGGTGGTGAATGAACGAGGAGACTCTCCGTGGTGATGTCCTAGTGTCTGGTGTTGTCTCAGGAGTAGTCAGGAGTGCTCTATCTTGCTCCTGAATTATGGCACCAGACAGGGGTCATTTTGGAGCTGGTCTACCCATCCCCAGGACTGAGCGGTGTAGAACTGGTAGTCATCCAGCTTGCTCCTCTACTGGCCCAGCAGAGTGCCCCAAGGCAAGGGTCATCTTTCTCAGGCTCACTCCTACTCAGGACCCTCAGATTCAGGTGAGGCGCTTCTAGTCTCAGGTTTGCTCCCAATTCTGGAAAACCTACAGGGCCTGCATGGTGCCAGACTGGTGGTCAGCTCAGGCTCACTTTTTCCATGGAATGTTAGGCTACTAATCATTCAGATATTCATAAGTCAGAAAACTGAACATAGACTCACCTCTCCTCTGCCGCTTCTGACATATGTGACAGAGCAGCCAGACGTGCAATGCTTCTAGGGGCAAGTAAAAAGTATTTCTTAAGTATATCCCACCTGTGATTAGTTCATATTGTTGTTCCTTCTATAGGGTCGCAGACCCCTAGTTGGCCATTATTCTTGAGGAAAGGCCCCTGGTCTAGCAATGTTTATATGCCCCAGTACTGGGGAATGCCAGTGCCAAATAGTGGGAGGGGGAGGGTAGGGGAGCAGGGCGGCGGGTGGGTATCAGGGACTTTTGGGATAACACTTGAAATGTAATGAAGAATTTCTATAGTAAAAAAAAAATAAATGAATAATAATAAAAAAGAATATCCCACCTCAAGAATTAACTGCTAAACTACATCCAAGGAAGGGGCACAGAGACCACATTTTGAACTTCATTCTTCTTGAGATTCATGTGTTTAGTAAGTTGTATCTTGGGTAGTCTAGGCTTCTGGGCTAGTATCCACATATCAGTGAGTACATGTTATGTGAGTTCTTTTGTGATTGGGTTACCTCACTCAGGATGACACCCTCCAGATCCATCCATTTGCCTAGGAATTTCANAAAAAAAATAGACAGCACATCTTGGAATTATGAGCAAGACTTTAAAAGCCAATAACACGTCAGTGTAGAAGTTTGTGTCAGCTCTTGTACCAGTATTCAACTCGGGAGTAGTTTTGTGATAAAATTTATATATATAAATAATATGTATTATATAAATATGTATAATTCATATGTGTAAATGAATGATAAATATTACAGTTTCTGGAGGTAAATGTAGGAGGGTTTACAATGGTTTAAAAAACAGATGTGTAAATATTGCCAGAAAATCCATGAATTCTGGACCCAGTAGAAGAGCTGGAGATTACAAACAAAACTCTCCTGTGATTGACATTTCAGATATAGGTCAATGCCCAGCATTTTGCACTTTATCACGTAAGTTCTGGAGCAATAAAATGTGGTGGATAGGTGGTTGCATGTTAAAACATGTACAAAGTGCATGCTAACATAGTTTCTCATCCAGTATTAACCTGAAGAGGCTTTTAGATGGCAGAGTGAACCAAAATTCCAAACTATATCTCCAACTTCAGCCAAAAAGATGTAGATTTTTAATCCTGGCTGAGTGACAAGGTGCCACTAATACCAACGGCTCTAGGCAAGATGCTGTCAAACTCAGTTTCTGATGAAGGATGGATTGGGATCTATGGAGCCAAGATTTGAGTGGAATTCCTTTTTAAAATGCAAATAAGGCTAAAGCAGTAAAGACATATTTCCAAGGCTAGAACAGGAGTCAGAAGACTCATTAAAGGCCCCAAGTCATATTACAACAAACCTGTAGCCTAAGAGGTGAGACTAGATATAACTGAAATCACAGATGAAATTGTCACAGAATGGTAGTAGGCACGTCCGTGACACTAGTCTCTGACACTTCTCTCAAAGGACAGGCACTATAAGCTTATCATTATTCACTGGAGAAAAGTTGAATATGCCCTAGTTTATGTCCACACACTTCCAATTGCTGATGTGTGGCAAGATAAGGAACGGGATTAAAATCGCAAATTAGCTATTTGAGTATGGAACTACTTGTCTCAGTAGACATTTTTTAGACAGGAATTTATGCAGTTCAGGCTGGCTTAACTTTCAAAATTCTGCACAGCTTCCTGAGTGCTGGGATTACAGGTATGTACCAGTGTGTCTGACCAATTCAGCTGATTAAAAAAAAAAAAAAGAAAAAAAAAAAAAAGACAGTGCTTCTCAACTTTCCTAATATTGTAATCCTTTAATACAGTTCCTCATGTTGTGATGATTTCCAACCATATGATTGTTTTCATTGCTACTTCATAACTGTGATTTTGCTACAGTTATGGATCATAATGTTATATCTTATACACAGTATAACTGATGTGTGACTCCTGTGGAGGTCATGGCCCACAAGTTGAAAACCGATTAAATATATATTGTTTATTGGTTTGTAAAAATCAACAAACATGCTCTTCTTATTGGTCCTTCTTCTTGACTGCCCTCTGCTGCCTTCCTGTGCCACCCTTTTATTCCTTCCTTCCTTCCTTCCTCCCTTCCTTCCTTCCTTCCTTCCTTCCTTCCTTCCTTCCTTCCTTCTCATTAGCCCCCATTCTAACTTCATGTTTCCAGCCCTCCATCTTCCTTCATGTTCCCCGTTCTATTTTCATAATCTCAATCATTATGCTAGGCTAGGTGAAATAGACTTCCTTGTTTTAACAAGAAAGCTTATGGCGCCTGTCCTTTGAAAGCATTGTCAGAGACTAGTGTCACGGACTTGCTCACTGCCACTCTGTGGCAATCTCATCTATGATTTCCGTAATATCATTTTGGTGGTCTATGCGAGTGTGCATGTGATATATGTGTGTGGTGTACATGCCAGTGTGCAGACTTATGGAGGTCAGAGGAATAAGCTGAATAGCTTCCCCTATTGTTCTCTATGCTTTTTTGAGATAGGACCTTTCACTGCACATCAAGACAGAGCTGGTTGTCCAGGGAGTTCTCATGATTTGCCTGTCTCTGCCTCCCCACACTAAGATTACAGATGTGTGGGTTCATGCTCTGTCATGCTCTGCTTTTACATAGGTGATGATAATGGAAATCAAACTTCCTGCTTTCATGACAAGTACTCTCATGCAATGTACCATCTCCCTAGTTTGTGGGATTCAGTAGACCTTGTAAAGAAGGCTATGGTACATTGATTTCTGTAATTCTGAATAGTCTCCTTAGTTAATAATTAGATGATCACTTAACACATAGACAGCTCTGAGCTAGACTGAAAATCTTGGAGCCACTGACATATTGCCAGCGTTTGAAACCTTGAAGTAGAAATGGTTTCCAAGAGACCATACAAAGAGTGAGGAAAAAGCCAATGACAGGACCCTGAAGAATAGTCAGCATGCTTTATATTAAAGTGTTCAAATGCTTATATATTAACCAAAAATCTGCATCTTTGTCATAAATTTATATGATTAAGTCCTCACAGTAGCTCTAAGAAGTAGGAATAATCACATGGAAACAAAGATTCATTGTTGCATAGATGATGAAAAGAATGCAACCTAAAGTCTCTGACCCCAGAATCTATGCATTCACTTGCTAAGATCCATCAAGAATGTCTGGAAGGAGAGGCCCAGAGACCTCTTACTCAATGAATGATTGAAAATAGTTTACTGGGTGTGTGTGTCCCAGAATTCCCAAGGGCTAAACCATCAACCAAAGCATATATATATATATATATATATATATATATATATATATATATATATATATATGTGTGTGTGTGTGTAGGTCTCTGGCTCCCACTACATATGTAACAGGAGATTGCCTTATCTGGAATCAATGGTAGGGGAGGCCCTTGGTCCTGTGGAGGCTAGATTCCCCATCATGGAGGAATGCTAGGGCAGGGAGGTGGGATGAATGGGTGGGTGGGTGTGGGAGCACCCTCATAGAAGCAAGGGGGAGGGGAGATGGAATAGGGGGTTTGGACAGGGGAAACTGGGAAGGGGGATAACATTTGAAATGTAAAAAAAGAAAAAAACCAATCAAAAGAAACTATAAAGCTTTAATACTAAAAAAGAAAAGAAAAGAAAATAGTTTACTGGATCAAACAGCTGCAAAAAGGAAGTTGAAGTGGGGCTCATGAGAGGCACAGAACATTTTTCATGGTTGGACTACTTGCATTCAGCCTTTTGACTTACTTTTATAGTCTGTGGCACAGTATATAGCAGAATGCCCAGGCTGAAAGTGCCAGGCATGCATAGAGTGGATGGCCCTGAAATGGTAGAACTATTTTAATCATGCTATACTGGCTTAGTTGGAATGTGGTGAGATCATATATTTGAGACAGGGTGCCACAAAGAGGTCAGAGGCACCTGTAATCTTTGCCCTGTAAATGAACTAAGTAGGGTTTGGCTCTTACTCAAATAACAACAACGCAGGCAGGCAGACCCTTTAGGTGCTTGAACTTGTGAATGGGAACAAGCCTCAACAGTATGTAGTTTTCCTGGCAGGCAAGAGGGCATGAGATAAAGAAGCTGTTACAACTCCATGTCAGCTCAGAATCATCAGTAGAGCTGACTTTCTCCTCAAAGGACTTTGTTTTCACCACTATAACACTCTGCCCAAGACAATACATGGTCTACTGTAGGTTTTCAATAAATGTCTATTCAGTAGATGATAACAAAGCCAAATGGATTACAGAACATGGAAGAGAAAGAGACACACTCAGAGATACTAATAGGACTTTTCAAAAAGTTTCTCAAAACACAAACTCTGGCCTAACATGAATGAGAGAGACACTGTGCTCAAGTCTTACTGTCATGAAACAGGAAAAAACCCAAAACAAGAGAACAGAATAACCAATACAGATTCTGGGGCAGGATCGCTTAGCTTCAGATCCTGAGAAACTCTGGGAAAGTTGGTTAATCTGGGCCTCAAGTTCCCTATTTTGGCATAATTTTGTTTTCATTATTTAGGACTGGATGTGCAACGTAGGGCTTTGCTCATTCTTCGAAGATGCTTTGCCACTGAGCTATGTCTCCAGCTCTCTTTCTACCTTATATTGTGATACAAGATCCCTTGAAGTTGCCCAGGCTGTCTTTAAATTGAATGTCCAATGTAAGCAGGTTTTGGACATGCAGTTCTCCTGCCTCAGCTTAACCAAGTATCAGGGGTCTTGCCACCAGGCATGGCTTATTGTGGTGTACATAGTATCGAATTAGTTGATAGGTATAAAACAGAATAGTGTCTGACACAGTATAAAAGTGCTTTCTTATTAGCAAACCATTGTTTTAATTTTAGGAGTTGCTTATTTTACATTCTTGAACACTTGGTTCAGCCTTATCAGCTTGGCAGCATTGTTATCTCATTCTTAGACAAGGAAACTGAGATATGTATCCCATCCAGTCTTGAATTTAAGTTCTTTCCACTTGAGGACACTAATTTCAGCCTCAAGATCATTGGAAGGGCTATGTATGTTTTCATCTGTTAATCCTATTTTCATCTCCTAACAAATAGTGGACACCCAGATGCAATTGATGAGTGCTACTTACACTGTTGAAATTGACCTACAATGTGCCCTCTTGGATTTATTTGCTCCATTCTTTATGGAGAAAGCACAATAGAAGAACAAACCACAGTGCTTCTCATTGACAATGGTTTTGGCATGTGCAAAGCTGCCCATATTCTTCTACTTGCTTGGTAATGTATGACATTATGATATCATGGTGGGCATGAGTCAGAAAGACTCCTACATGGGCAGTGAAGTTCAGGGCAAGTTAGGTATCATGTCTCTGAAGCAGTCCCATACAGCACAGTCACCAAGTATGGCCAGGTTATGTGTCTTCTACAATGAGGTGCGCATACCTGCAAGGGACATCTGATGCTGAATGAACACATTGCACACCAGAACAAAGGCTAAGAGAAAGAAGAAGGTGAAGATTGTGTTTGAGACTTTCAGCATTCTGGATATTCAGGCCGTGTTGTTGCCATATGCCTCTGTATGTATGTACCAGCAGCACTGTCATGGACTTTGGCAATGGAGTCATACATAGAGTACTGATTTACCAGGGTTGTTCCCTTCCTTCCTTACTCCATCTTGTGTCTGCGTCTGACTGGCTGAGAGGTAACAGACATCAGAAGATCATGAGAAGAGCAAAGTATAACTTCATCAACACTGCTGAGTGGGGAAAAGCTGTTCCAGGTTGCCTGGGACTTGGAGTAAGGGATGACCATGGCTTCTTCCTTGTTGACCTTGGTGAAGAGTTACAAGCTGCTTGATGGGTAGGTGATTATGAGTGTTGAAGGACAAGAAGTTCCTATG